>JADILG010000154.1:0-36768 GCA_017591655.1 Thielaviopsis populi | reverse complement strand
CCCTCCCCCCTCCCCCCTCCACCCAAAAGCATGCGGCAAACCATCTGCCCCTCAATCAACCGCCCGTCATCCTTTCACCCATCCACAGCCAATCCCAGACGATCGTCTTTTTTTTTCTTTTTTTTCTTCTCTCTAATATTCACCTCTGCACTTATTAAACTGGCAACCTCTGCCCTTACTTTTTTTTGGCTTCTGACACCTGTTTATGTAATCAGATCTTTGGTGTTACCGACTCGCGATACCCTTTGCCAACTGCCTCTCATCGTCTCTTGTGCTTGCTCTGTCCACATCATTCGCCCAACCAGACCACGCCTCGTGATCGTCTCTTGCTTCCATCTCCATCTCCATCTATTTAATTCTATTTCAAATAGCCATCATGGCCAAGCCCAGGCTGATCATCTTGATTCGCCACGCTCAATCAGAGGGCAACAGTACGTCTTCTGCCTCTTGCCCCGCCATGCCAGCCCACCAGCAACCTCATATTGACTGTATCTAGAGAATCGCGACATCCACCAGACCATCCCCGACCATCGTGTCAAGCTGACGCCAGAGGGCTGGCAGCAGGCCTATGAAGCTGGCCGCCGCCTCAAGGCCATGCTTCGCCCCGACGATACCCTCCACTTCTTCACGTCGCCGTACCGCCGAACCCGCGAAACCACCGAGGGAATCCTCTCCACTCTTACCGAAGACGACTCGCCATTCAAACGTCCCAATATCAAGGTCTATGAAGAGCCCAGATTACGTGAACAGGACTTTGGCAACTTCCAGCCATGTAGTGCCGAGATGGAGCGCATGTGGCAGGAGCGTGCCGACTACGGCCACTTTTTCTATCGTATCCCCAACGGCGAAAGCGCCGCTGATGCCTACGACCGCGTCAGTGGCTTCAACGAGTCTCTATGGCGTCAGTTTGGGGAGGACGACTTTGCAAGTGTGTGTGTATTGGGTAAGTTGTGCTTATACTTCGGCCTCGCCTTATCAAGAACTTTTTGTATTAACATGGCGCTTCTTCTCCTCTTCCAGTCACTCACGGACTAATGTCCCGCGTGTTTTTGATGAAATGGTACCACTTCACTGTTGAATATTTTGAAGACCTTCGCAACGTCAATCACTGCGAGTTTCTGATCATGCACAAGGACGACCAGGGCAAATACATTCTCGAAAATAAGTTGCGCACATGGTCTGAACTGCGCCGTGAGCGTGAGCTGCTCATGCGCGAAACCAAGGATCGGGAAGAAAAAGACACCACTCCTGAAATCGGCCGCGACGCCAACAAGGATGCCACCAAACTGCCGCGCACCAAGAGCACCGTGATTGTGCGCAAATGGGGCGGCTGTCCAAACGGCTGCGATCACTCGCGCCACTTTAATCGACTTGATCGCCGAGACGATCTTGAAATGCTGCGCCAAAAAGACGAGGATGGTGCCAAAAAGCACAACACCGATCTCGCCAACGCCGGCCGCGCTAATGCCGAGAAGAAGAAGAATGAGATTGTTCATGTGACGACACCTGTAGTCACTAATGGCAACAACATTGCTGACGTGACAGCGGCAGCTGGGTCCTTGTCACTAAACCCAGTTTCATACACTATTTCATCCTCTGCCATTACTGCTAGCCCTGGAGGCCTGGTTAGCCCAACAGCAATATCACCTCTACTTGCTCGTCGCTCGACTCGGCGTGCGTATAACTCTGACGATGACGACCCCAACGACCCCGGCCTCCATGACAGTCTTGAAAACGGGGCGTCCGTCGAGAACCTCAACACCAAACGTGCACAAGAAGAGATAGTCTCGTCTCCTGATGCCACACCGTCCTTCATATCTCCCGAAGATCGCATACGCAGTCTAGTCAGCCCGGGCTTTGATAGTGTCCACTCTGCCGGATCGCTATCTGCCGCGAGATACCAGCGACTCTCCAGCTCCGCCCTCAACAGCGCCAACGATGAAAGCGATGCAACTCCCGTGAATCCATATCAATCGCCCACCGGCCTGGTCATGAAGGCAACGAAAAAGAGCATGCGCACCGCCGTGCCCGGCGATATAGGCCGTATCACGAGCCACAACGAGGATGCCGACGATGAAGACGAAGACGATGAAGCCGTAGTTTCGCGGGAACTCGCAGACGAGAGCGGCATGGGTCGCGGCGTGCGTGCCAATAGACTCGGCGATGGATCGAGCGGCAGTGAAGTGGAAGAAAGCAATTTAGAAGAGGCGGAAAAGCACGACCGCAGCATTCGCGGCAGCATCTACTGAGGCCCGCGGGCGAGGCAGACGTTACAACCTTGGCATATATAGACGAATCTATCCCGACACACGCCAGTTGTGTCTGTTGCTTGAATTGAAAAAAAATAGAAGAAAATGAAAAGAATATGAAAATGAAAATGACCACTGAATTAACGCGCAACATGAATATTGAAGATGGGTTATATTCTCGTGACTCTGAAGCTGTTCACAGCTTCTCTAACCCTAATAGTAGACCTGAATTTCCTGTTACTTTGGTCTACCTACACCACCAAACTCCGTGGAACTGATGCCAGCTGTCTCCTTTCTAGCAGGTATTTTCTTTGCTGATGAAGTTGGTCCATCTAATGTCCCTGTTGATACCATTATGCCCAAGCCGAAAAAGAAAAAGAACAGAAATCCCAAAAGAAAAACGCAAGCTATGTCTATCACAAAAAAGGAAAGGAAAAGAAAAAAAAACAAAAGACAAAGAGGGAAACGAAAAAAAAGAAAAAAAGGCCGCGAGAAGAAGAAGAAGATAAGGGAAGACCGGGACGGCCCAATACTGCGGAGGCCCTCTTCGCCCTTCGGGCGTGCGGGCTCCTGCTCTCAAAAGAACTTGGCCATTGTGCGGCTCAGTTTGACGAAATCGACGGGCTTCGTGATGTAATCCGTGAAGCCAGACTGCGAACAGCGGTCCTGCACGTCGGGCATGACGTTGGCGGAGAGCGCGATGAAGGGCATGGGCGGAGAGTCGTTGTCGCGTTCCCAGGCGCGCACGTCCTGGCAGGCCTGGTAGCCGTCTTTGCGCGGCATGTGTAGGTCACACTGTGGGTGGATTGGTGGTTAGCTGGACGGCCTTGACTAGTCGGAGAGACGGGTAAAAAACTTACAAGAACCATATTGAAGTGACCCTGGGGCTGTGCCATGATCTTTTCCGTGCACTCTTGGCCATCGACGGCCACCACGGCCTCAACGCCCATTTTGTTGAGGAACTTGGTGAGGACCTTGCGGTTGACTGGGTTGTCCTCGACAAGGAGCACGCGGTAGCCTCTGTTGCCAATGATCTTGCCCACTTCGGTGTAATGAGCGCGCTGCGTCTCCCATTGGCGCTCGGCAGACGATCGGTTGCGGTCAATGCTGAGATCACGCAGGCGGTCGGGATCGAAAATAGTCGCAAAGCGAGATGGCCGCAGCGGCTTGTTGATAAAGTTGACCTTGCCGGTCCGGATAAGGCGTGGCTGGTCTTGTGGAGACAGGCGCATCAGGGCCTGGCGCTGCACGGTGTCGCAGAGCGCCAGAATGGTGCTTTTTGAGATGCACTCGAGCTGGTCAATTTGATTCATGGTCGAAACCACGTTGGACGCGGCGCCAACATTCAACACAACGTGCGTGAATGGCCCAGGCTTATGGCTGGCGACCATTTCAAGAACAGCATCGGCGGAGGGCAGGGCGTGGATTGTATGTGGCGGGCCCTTGGGCAGGGTCATTTCAATATGCTGTGAGGTGGCTTCACGGCTGTGGTCCTGCGGGCACAGAATGAGAATAGAGTAGGTTTGCGGGGGCGGTACAGACACATCGGTAACGGCAATGGGCGGAGGGGGCGTCGCAGATGTCTTGATCTTTGAGCTCTCTGCTTGCTCCGCATCGAGCTCATCAGCGCCGCTGGCACGGGCAGCCTGTGCAATGTTGACAAGGTCTTGATGCATAGTAATGAGCGGGCTTACCTCGCTGCCATCTGAGTGTACAGACCCTGGTGCGCTCATCGTGCCGTCCTTCAGTGTTGCCGAAGGGCCTGCGTCATGGTGACTGCTGCTGCTGCTGCTGCTGCTGCTTGTGCCATCGTGTCTTCCAGTCACGCCCTTCACGGGGGGCAGCGGCGGCGGCGTGACACTCGGGCCAGGAGAGGAGGCGGTGTGTGTGCTGTTGACATCAGGATAGTCGTCGGCGCTGGGAAGGGCAAAGCGAGCAGTAAAGCTGAACTGGGAGCCTTTGTTGGGCACAGCTTGGCCAACCATCTTACCGCCATGCAGCTCAACCAACTGCCGCGAGATCACCAGACCGAGACCGCTTCCGCCATGCTGCCGGGTGCTGCTTCCGTCGATTTGACTGAAAGGCTTGAAAATCAGCTCCGCTTCCTTTTTATTGAAGCCGCGTCCAGTGTCAATAACAATGAACTCGAGCATAATATCTTTGGATTTGACGGGGGCCTTTTCATCCCTTTTGGCCTCGGCATCGGGATCAACAAACACACGACAGCGGCTGAAGACTTCGCCGACAGTAGTGAACTTGATGGCGTTGCCAATGACGTTCAGAAGCACCTGGCGAATGCGCACCTTGTCGCCCTTGACCCAGGCGGGGACAGCCTCGTCTACAACATAGTTGAGCTCCAGGCCTTTGTGGATGGCCATGGTGGAAACAAGTTCGTTGACATCTTCAATCAAGGAGCGCGTATGGAACCACTCGTAGCTGAGGCGCATCATGCCTGCAGCAGCCTTTGAAAGGTCGAGGATGTCGTTTATGATCAAAAGCAGGCTATTAGCGCTGTTTTGAATCGTATTCGCGTAATCCTGTTGCTCCTCAGTCAAATGCGTGTCATGCAAGAAGGTAATCATGCCCGAGATGCCAATGAGGGGAGTCCGGATTTCATGTGACATATTGCTGAGGAAGCGGCTCTTGGACTCCATAGCCTCCTTGAGCTTTTCTTCGAGCAGCTTCTGGTCGTTGATATCGGTGGCCGAGCCAAAGTAGACGCCTGTCTTGACAGAGTTGATGTTTTCGATCTCCACGCAGCGCACCAGGTGCCACCGGTACTCTCCATTCTTGGACCGCAGCCGGACTTCAGCCGTGTATGCAATTCTGCCCGTGTTGTCCGTGGTGACCTTGACAATCCCCCGGTTGATCAGTGTTTCAATGTCGGCAATGGGGATGTCGTTGAATGCGTAGTTTTTCGAACAGCCATGAGCACGCGAGGATTCGGTAGGGGGGGCGTCATTTTGGGCAGGCATTGTTTTGGACTTGGGCCGGTTCTTGCCTGCCACCCCCGAGCTATGGTGGCTGTCTAAGCCGTGATACATGTCTTGCTCAAAGCGACTGAGGTCAAGTCTGGGCTGTGGCGATGGCTGAGAAGTGTCAACATCAACGTGGAAATTGGCCAAGTCGTCAGGGTGAACGCGGGACAGAAAGTCCATGCCCAGCGAATCTTCAAACGATTGATCTGTGTACGAGAGCCACTGGTCGTTGGCAAAGGTGATACCCTCGTCGGAAGTAGCAGTGAAAACAATCTGAGGAATCAGATTGGCCAGCAGGCGATGCTTGGCCTCTGACGCTGCAATTTCTTCCTGGCGAGCGGCCTTCAGCTCAGCAATGTGCTGGTCGTGAATGTCCATGTATGAGCCCAAAAGCTGCATGATGAGGCCACGTTTATCACGAGACGCAACAGCCCTCGCATAGAACCACCGATAGCAGTCGTCAAAACGCTTGATGCGAACCGTTCTGGAAAACTGATCTCCCGTGCGCAGGGAATGGCCCCAGGCTTTCAGATACTCTTGGCGGTCATCGGGGTGAATGCTGCCGTATGGATCTGCAGCAAGATCCTGCACCGAAAGACCCCGATATGACAGATACCGGCTGTTCACCCACAAAATCTCCCCGGTTAGCGGCATAGCGACAAATACCTGAGCCGGGAGCGAGTCAAGAATCAAGCTCTTCAGCTTGTCCGATGGAGGTGGCATGTGGACAGCACGAACAGTGCCACCGGCCCCCCCACTGGCAGACATGGCATTGGGTGCAGATGTCGGATTAGCCTTGGTGTTAACAGTGCCGGCCTGTGGAAGGGTGGGGAAAGACGTCGCAAAGTCGGCGCCATACGAATGAAGCAAGCTATGGCGTCTATCACGGCCTGAGTTGGTGGCAGCGTTTCTAGTGTTTTCACCGCGACCCGAAGCTGTTCGTGGCAAATGAAAAGATGACTGTGGAATAGGCAGCTTTTGACTTGAAGACATCGGCGAAAGCACATCGGGATTGTCAGGAGGCGGGGGCGCATCGCGAGTTGACAGCGCATGCGGCATATGGGGCCTTGATGCAACAAGTGTTGCTACCTCTGGCGTGGGCGGCCAAATGCGACTGAGAGAGCTACGTCGTTGCTGGGACACGGAATATTCTTCCGAGAAGATGCTGCTACGAGAAACCAAGTTAAACGTGCCTTGCGTCTGGCCAGGAATATGCGACGCACTTTCCAATGGCACGGCAGAAGCAGAGGCCTCAGTGGGCACAGTGGAATGCATGTCTGCGATGGTCTGGGCGATAGAGGCACCTGCAAAATATCCATCACCCCCTAAAAGCGCCGGACTGGTCTTTAGCGGCCTCTTGTCCTTGGGGCCAAGTACATCCTCAAACGAAGGCGTCGGGATAGGAGAGCCTGCAGCACTGCGCGAAACAGCAGACCATTCGCTGGGACTTGTAATGCTACCAGCCACCGACTGATGAGAAGTCATATCAAAGTGTGTATTTCCATCATGGCCGTTGAGGGTTGACAAAGGAGGAAGGGGCCTGCCATCGGGGCCAAGGCCACCAAAGCCTACAGTGCCAGTACGACGGCTGCGAAGGCCGGCAAGTTCAGTGGTAATCATGGAGTACTGGCGGCAGAGAGAAAAGGAATGAGCAAGATGGGGCGACAAATGATCAAGACTCTCAGCCAGTTCATTGGGGTAGGGAATCACGGGTGTGAGAATGGAAAGAATTGCAATCGGAGGCGGCTTTGTCTTGTGAGAAAGACTGCCACCAAAATGGGAATGCCGAGACCCTCCGCCGGCGGAGCTACGAGCTCGTCGGTGAGACATTTCGTCAAGAAAACGGGAGTCCAGATTGAAGGACCCCGGTGCCTTGTTAAGTATCGCAACTGATAAAGGTATATGCAAAACCGTCCAGCTATTTTCATTCGGCGACACGTCGGGGAGGTTGAGCGCAGGACGGCACGAATCCGACGGGCCATCTGAATTTGACAAGTCTTTGTTCAGAGAGTCAGCAAAAAATGGGTTATCCGTAGAACAATTGTCCGTAGCTGACTTTGGGGCAGGCGACCCGGCCCAGGGCGACGGTGCCTGTTCGTGTTCTTCAAAAGATGGCGACGGCGGCCGGCGGTCATCCTCCTCCTCGGGGACAGTTACAATCCTCGAGTTTCCCACTTGCTCCCGAACACTACGACTACGACTGAGTCGGGTACTGCTGCCGCCAAGAATATCGGACAGCTGAGAAGTAGATTCAGTCTGGTTCAGACGGGGACGCTTTGGGGGCTCCGGAATGTTGGCAGTATTGGCGTTAACTGGGGCGTGGTTCTTGTTTCCTGAGGGCGATCCGATTTTAGCATCCTCCTTTAAATACGGATACGTACGTGTAAGTGCCACGATATGGCCACGGTCCAGTACACGTCGTACGCCATTGTTGTCTATTAGCGGATCGGCTTCATAATCCAGAGCCTGAAGCACCGGAAGCACGCGACCTTTGGAAGGTGGAAGATAGCTTTTTGGAAGATCCCAGTGGGATGTTGACGAGATGGGTGTATGTGTGTCATATTGCTCCAGCGTCTCTCGCTTTAAGCCTACGCCTTGTGTGCAAACGTCGCTGGGTTTGTCTGCTAACGGATAGTGACTATGGCGCCTCAAGGCTGCGGCAGCCCGTCTGGCAGAGGGGTTCCGTGACAAAGAAGGGCCATCCAAATCGGATTCGGGGATATGAGATGCGTAGGACTTTCGAGCCATGAGCGAGGGTCTGGCCATAGGCTTCATGCTGCTATTGCTGTCGTTGAGATGATCGTCATTGGATGTTTTAAGGGGCGGTGGGGAACCCGGAACATCGGTATTCATAGGGGGGTTGAGGCCGCAAGACTTTTGACCCAAGTAGCCCATGCTAAATGTATCTTTGTCGCGATCACTAAAAGTAGCCTTCTGGCCCCATGGCACATTGTCGATATCGGTAGGATCGGCAGGTACAGAGAGCGTAACTCGCTCGGCTTTATAGAAGTCGACCATGATTTGCACAACAGACTCCCACCATGCATCGAGGCCTGGCTCTGCTGTGAGAATCAGGGATAAATTGTAGAGATTGGGCGTGGGATACTCTGTCAAGTTGGGACGTTCCGGTCGAGGCGAAGGAAAGACCGGTGCAAATGGGGCGGTTACCATTGGGGTTGGTAGGTTTGGGATGATCTGCTCTTCGGTGGTGAATTTTGTCGAGGGTACAGTATGTGAGCGGCCAAGATGGGTTGGTACACGTGCACTCAGTCCAGGAAGAGTTGAAGAAGACTTTTCTCTGTGAATCATTCGTGGAAATGGATATGAAGGTGTTTGGGCAATGCATGGAGTGTTGCTGACCCGGATTGTGTGTGCGGATTCTGTCGAGGCTGTCGGGATATCTTGAGCCGAGTCTAATGTCGCATTGGTTTTTGGAAGGTCTGACGTCACTTGCGTCTGTGCAGGGGCCATGCCCAGGTCGCTGAAGGAGGCTATTGGTGGAGAAGATGGAGCCGAGTTTTGGGTTGTAGTGATGGCAGTTGTCTGCCGAGAGCCAACCCCTGTAGGCGTGGACAGTTTCAACACAGCTGGGCTTTGACGAGGCGTGGGAGTCGAGGTTGTGGATGTCGATGTGGATGCAGAGGCAAAAGCAGAAGTAAATGGCGAGACAGAGTCTAGATTGGACTGTCGTGAGGATGAAAAGCCCGGCGATTTGGGCGACCCAAGAGGATTGGATGAGGGGGATGAGAGGCCCTTGCTGATGGCAATATTGGCCATTTTTTCCATCTGTACCACCAGGGTTCGACTGTATTCTGACATTTGGGATTGGGTATGGCTGGGTGAGGACGAAGTGGACGGTCGTTTCGCTGGGCTTTTGGGGCCATGAATCATCTCACGAGGTTCTGGTGCGGCTAGGGGAGACATTGGCCATTGGGAAGGAGAAGTGGCTTTGACGGTTGAACTGGAATAGACGGAAGATGGCGACGATACACATGGATTCGGGCTTGTGACCGACGACTCGGCAGCTATCAAAGACGTTGGGATCGACATGATGGATTCTGAAGGCCCTGCAAAGATGGGAATAAGGCTCTGTAGAAACGAGAAAGAAGAGGGTGGAATTTGTGGGCTGGGCAAAGATTAAAAGCACAACATGACGAGCTAGTGTGGGTAGAGAGGGAAGCAAAGTGCAGTGAGGAGAATGCAAGTAGAAAATCAGACCAGACAATAAAAATGGAGAGGAACTGAAGTCTAGATAAAGTAGACTGTGTCGCAAAGAAGAAGGCGACGAAAAAAAAAAGAATCTGGAAGATGTGAGGGTTGGAAAGAAGAATGACGACAGTGGCAAACAATACAGCCAATAACAACAGAAAACAGATTCAAGGAAGCAGGCTAGCAAGACTGGTAAACAGTGTGATGATTGTGCAAGAGAGAGGCAGGCAGAGGCGGGGGGCTTGGTTTGGTCACGATCACAAACAAGGCTAGCCAGGCGACGTGGGCGTTTGCAGCGAGTGTGTGTGTGTGTGTGTGTGTGTAGCACTACTAAAGCAGCAAGGCGGACATCAGTAGCGCCTACCAATAGCAAAGATCAAAACGGCGTCGTTTTTCGGGCTGATCTTGTGACAATGGCAGGGCGTGGGTGTGAATATTGGTTGGTGGGCGGCTGGACGAGGCAACGAGTGATACGAAGAGAAACCAAGGTGGAGAGGTTTGTTGTCGAGTAACAATAAGATGTGAGGTTCGAGTGGCAGAGGAGAAAGGAGGAATATTGAGGGGAGGGGGGGGGGGGGGGAGGAAGAAAATATGAAGAATCCAAGGATGGTGAAGCGAGAGGCCGGAAAGAGACAACGAAGCGATTGAATGAAGCCGTGTGGTTGGTCTAACCCAGCCAGTGCGGTGGAAGCCCAGCCAGTGCAGCGGAAGAGGCTGTCCAGAGCGATGGGGCGCGTGCAAGTACAGCGCGGGCTGTGGCTGGTCGGAAGAGACGACGGGATGGGATTGACCGTCTGCTATTGCTGGCAAATATATGGAATACGAAATTTCGGTGGGTAGCGTTGTTGTTTGGCCAGCGAAATATTGAGCCGGTGGTGATGATACGCAGTGGGTTTACTTGACGTTGGGCCAATTTGGCGGCTCAGCTCAAGATCAGATCAGCAGCGGGAAATGGTGAAGAAAGCAAGAATTGGAACAGCAGCACGAAGAAAATAAAGAAGAGGGGAAAAAAGAGAAGAAAGCGATAGAAGCACAAAGAAAGGGAGAGAAGGAGAAGAAGAAGCAGGAGCAGAATCGTGAGGCAGTTGCAGAATGGAATAAAGCAAGAAGGCAAGAAGGCAAGAACCAAGAGGGCAAGAACCAAGAACCAAGAGGGCAAGCAGGCGAATGAATAAGGAAAGCAGCAAAAGCAAAGGAACTCCAAATTCGGAAACAACTACTGCAAGACAATCTTGAACTGGCATCCTGCCTTTTTTTTTCCTAGCTATGACGTGGTGTCGAAAAAAAGAAAAGAAAAAAAAGAAAAAAAAAAGAAAAAAAAAACTAGCAGGAAGCTTGTAGCAGGCCAAGGTACCCAGTACTCGACTTTCGCACCTAGCTGCTAAGGAATTGGCATGTACCCCCTACTTTTCGCACCCCGGGATGGATTTGATGTGCACCTTTTTTTTTTCTTTTTTTTTTCTTTTTTCACATCACGCACATACAAAATGTGCAATCAATCTATAGGGAACACAGGTGCACCCCGTGGGCCAGTACCAGGCTTTAGCATCCTATCAAGCACGGTAAAACAGCAGACGAGTCATATGCCCATCCCGCTCTTCGCGCTCTTCGCGCCCCTCGCGCTCTTCTCGCCCTTCTCACCCTACTCACAGTCCACCACTCACCCGCCTTCTGCTACCACCTGCGTTTTGCGTTGCCTCTCTGTAACAATACGTCCCATGGTTTGGCATTGGTCAAAGCAAGCAATCAATCAGCGACATCACACAATCTGCGTACCAATATGTCTACATGCGTATCGTCTCATTTGTTACTAACTGCGCCGTTTGCTCAGCTGCCGGGAAAGCAGCCCACAGCTCACAGCCCAGATCGTCCACATCCTGGCCCAGCCCTATATCCAAGTCTTTCAGCGCCATAGCAGCCCCGTCGCTACCTCTTCACTTCTTTTTCCATGTCTCCAAATATCACTTCTGTCTGGGCACAATTAAATATTTCCTGCATTCTCCTCTCTTCTCCTCTCCTCTCTTCTCAGCCCATTGTCAACCGTTGTTCTCGTTCTCATCCAATTCTAACCCGACTGAATCCACAGCAGCACGAAACGTGATCCGTGTATTCCACTCGTGGCTTGGGTTCGGGCTCGGGCTCGGTCCAGGGAATCAAGGCCAAAGGGAAGCAAAATTGACTACAACTCCAGCTTCATTTCTCCTATCCGCGCTATCCTCCCCCCTCCCTCCTCTCTTGCTTGGCTTCTTCTCATCCCCCTTCTTGTGCTGCGCATCTGACAAGATATAGCGTGCAGACCTTGCCGCAGAAGGCTTAGTCACATCTATATCCGCTCCGATAAACCTTGTTGACTTTAGCATCTAGAACACAGGATGCTGCCACCAGGCTTCATAAAAGTATGCTAGGATCGAATGGTGTATCACCAAGGCCTTTCGGCGTTGTTTTGGTCCTGTCGACTTTACACATGTACACCCTCAGGCGCACTCACGCACTCACGCACTAAAAAGGGGGGGGGGGGGGGGGAGCCGGCAAGGGGGAGTAGTCATTATATTGATCTGTTCATGAGCCTTTAATCCTTGAAAGCAGACCGGCCTCTATATTATCACATACCAGATTTCAGGGAATACTCATGGCCATGTTGTCGTATTGTATGTGTGTGTGAATCTCACGCAATGTTTGGAATATGTGATTCAGAATGTAAAACTCTGCATTCATTCTTCTGGCTCAAGTATTGCTTGATTACTTGAAAGAAAGAAACCGTGCCAAACAGTGCGTACATACATATGTGTCTCTGTTCTGTTGATGGCCGCGTCTCCTGGTACCTCTCCTACGGATTTCAGCGTGCTGCGCCCTCTTGTGCTCATTCACCCGGTTCGCGGTACCTCACGCTGATGTCGTCTATGTGCTCTTCTCATCTCGCCATCTGCTTCATCACCAGGCTAGACATGTCTAATGTCCATGATCTCATCTCTAGTCTCTGAACTTCGTACTCGTGACTTGCGCCCCATCACACCGACACCGGTCTTTCTGTCATGAGGAGACGCCTCAATCATCTTCAAGTACTTTTTTACGCTTTGTACTACATGCAAATCCCCAACAAAAAGCCTGCAGTTCATGTATCTTGTCATGTGTGGGCGGTGTTGTGGTCTTGACGAGCACGGTATCAGTCCACACCGCGGGCTTGCTAGACATTCAGCTATGCCATACGAATCACACACAGTACTACCGTAGTGTTCTCTCTGTTGCCCCGTGGCTGAAGCGAAACAAGCCCTATATGAATGCACATTGTCAATTTGTCAGATATGGATAGGGAGCCACGAAGGGGGGGGGGGGATATCAGCGCCTAGCCGTAAAGAGAGCAGCTGCTTCGCCTGCTTCGGTGTTCTATTGGCGGTCTTTCGTGTGAGTCCTCTGTGCCTTACCTCCGCCGCGTGGCACATTATGTGCCATGTAGAGTGAAGAGCTTTGGTGAGCCCTTGTTTCACAAAATAAGCATGTGTGTGCCAAATCTGACCCGACAATGACGTCATTGAATGGGCTACTTGTTGAACTTATTTTGCTCATTTTTCCTTGTTCTACTCACGCTTTTCCGGTTCTGTTCTTGAAGCGCTTATTGTACGCTGTATTGTGTCGCGGTGTGACATTCTTCATGAACGAGAGAGAGATAGAGGGAGAGAAAAGAAAAAGACACCCAGTCACTTTCACCACCACCACCACCAACAACAACAACAAACAGCAAGGCCTGTGAATTGTTCTAGATACCAAGTCTCAAAGATCCAAAGACAACCTTTGTCCGACAGAATTCCATTCAACCTTGTTTCTGGCCCTCCCTCCCATATCTCCTGTCCTTGCCCTCACCCCCTTTTTTCCCTGTTTGTTGCTTCATAATGCTGACTCGGTTCGTCTTTCCGCTTCGCCCTTCCTCATGCGGACGACGTGGATCGACTGACTTGGCCCTTGCCAGCAGCTTAAAACAGGTTCCAGCAGAACCAGCCCAGGATATCTGGATTGCCACTCTGTTGATTGTCTTGCGGCATTCCTGTTAGTAATGAACGTCTGCATTCCAAGGTTTTGGTCTGGCTTTCTTTGCTGGCCTGATGACCTCATGCACGGAAAATCCGGGGTACTGTGTATCTGTTGGGATGCTGAAGGCCCGACAAAATAGGGTTGAATCAGACGCATTCATAAGTACACATATCCATCTTGCGTGTACATGTCTTGCTTGTACTCTAGTCTTGTCTGGAGCAGCCGGCTTCATTGGAAAGAGTGACAAAAAGGATATTGAGGTGACAGAATACTTGCTCGTGTATTGGGCCTTCAAAGGGGAATACAATAAAGACTATTCTGTCTCGTCCCCCTCTAACCTTTGTGCTCTGTGTCAATCATTACACCCATCGTCGCCTGTCTTGAAGGGATTACATGAAGAAAACAGCGGTTTTTGTGTCTCTGAATTAGGCGACGAGGTGTCATTTTCATAAAGTGATGTGTTACTTTAACAAGTCACATTCCATGCCCAAAGCAAGCCTTGCTGATAAAGCCAAATGCCTGGGTTCACAAGGGAATATCCTGATCCTCAGCCTCCAAGTTTTACCACGGCGTGACGATGACTGCTGGGCGTAGGCTGGGCGTAGAAGACGATACGTTGGGCACAGAGTGTAGAGTGGCCTGTGGGCTCTAGTGTATAGGATCCTGGGGTCCTGGGGTCTTGGGGTCCTGACGTATCGTATCATACACGGTCAAGTCTGTTCAGGCGGTGTCTTCTTCCCTTGCATCCTTGATGACGGGACAGCAAAGGCGTATATCAAATTGTGTTCACCAAGTCTGTTCGCTCTCATCCTTGTTTCGCCGTTCTCGTTGGGTTCTCGGTGGCCCATGTTTAAATTCCAAGCTTGCGTCTCTGTATGCGGGGAAAGATGCCAGCCACAATGAACACACACAGAAACACAATCGACCATGTCTTGATTTTCACAACGCGAACAATGTAGTCGGTACGAGTGGCGGAGATGATAGTTGCTAGAACTAGTAGCAAGACTGTGTATCCACTTATGCGGTGGTATTTCCAAATCTTCTTGGCTCGCTGCTCACCGCCATACAGACCAGGGACCGCCCACATGGTGATTCCAACTAGCAGCTGAAGAGCCATGATCGACCCTGTCACCACACCAAAGTAGGCGTGAACAGAGTGAAAATGTGGCATTCCATTCTTGAGCTTGTTGTACTCGATGATGGCGATGCCTGCCCCTACGCCAAGAAATGTCAGAGTGTTCAAGCCGGCATGGTATCGTTGTCCCGTGAGTTTTTGGCTGGCTGTATGTGTCGGCTGGAGCACGAGGATGGATTGAATCAGAGCAAAGACGCCAACGCTAACAGCGAGTGGATGGCCAGAGAACAGAGTTACGTCTCCCAATAAAACTGTTGCCCAAACAGTGAGAATAAATAGTACATTGGCGATCTGCGCCAGTATTCCGGTGCCTATTTGTGCAAGATGATGTTAGCAAATTCGAAATTTTGGACCACGCACCACGCACAGTTGCGGTTCTGGTCGCGGACGAGGATGTCCAACGGACTATGCAAGCTCGCGGAGATATGTTGTTTTGCTTACCAAGCACAAGATTATGGGCCATGGAATCGCCTACAATCTGAGCGGCATCGCCACGATCGCCTAGCAACGGAACGGCTTCATTTTGCGGCACGCCAACCTCTGGGCTTGCAGTCTGGTCCGTAGCATCGGACGGCATTTTCGTAGTGATGGAGAGTTTCAAGGGGGAAAGTGAGGCACAAGATTCAGCACGGCGACAGAATGATACTTTGACAAAGCCCACGTTCTCGTGTGAAGGACTGGGATGGGCGTGTATGTGCACGTAGTAGGAGTAGTAGGAGTAGTAGTAGGAAGAGGAGGAGGAGGAGGAGTAGTTGTAGTTGTTGTTGTTGTTGTTGTTTCTTTTGGCTTGAAGATGTGATGAGGGTAAGGATGGAGACTCGCACAATTCACAAAGCTGCGGCGCTAAATGATCCAATTCAAATCAAATATAACGACTCTCCAGACATTCGTGTGATTGTTCTGCTCTTGATACGAACGGGGCGCTGGTATCAACCTTTCAGGTAATGGAAACAACCAAGTTGTGCTGCAGAAAGGCTGGTATGGCTTGTCCGATGGTCGGTGTCAATTTTGGGGCTTTGCAGAAAGTCGCACAGCAAAGGAAAAGAAGATGGCGAACAACGAAGCTGTTGTGTCGTTGAAAACGGTGTCAAGCTGTTGATACACCTGATGGCATTACCTCAGCAAGAAAATACAGTGGGGTCGTCATCGTCATCCGGAGCCTGTCTGGTCCAATCACAAGCCGATGATTAACTACTGTGGGCCCCAAGTCCATGCAAGCGGGTGGCCAGGGTTTACTGATAATACGACATGGGATTGTTAGGGTCCAAGCTTTGCGGGGAAGACGGACGGGACACGCAAGTCTTTGCGTGAGCAGAGGCGAAACACGAGATGCGAGATGCGAGATGCGGGATACACAAGAGGAGAACCGAGAAGCATTGCGGCCGCCATACATGCGAGCATTGCTCAAGTGCATTATGCCCGTCGGGAGCACAAATGATTCGTGTCCTGCTCGGCTGTCACCACAGACAGAAGGCCTTCGATTCCGTGGAACAGGTTAGCGAAGCGCATCGTCGAAATCCTCCCGAGCAAACTTGTATGGCGCTAATCTAATCTATTCACAAGCGCAGGCTGGTGCACATTTGCTGCAGCACGCAAGGATGCACCGAGATAAGGCCATGTCGGATGTCGGGAGCGCAGACTGGCTTGCATAGTCAGTCCTACAGAATCCAGATACTCTGGATGTGTGTGTGTGTCTAGACGGTCGAGACGGGCCAGGATCGAGACCCTACAGTCTACAGTCTATACCATAATCATATGAGCTCCCTTTTCTCATTGGCGATCCATGGGATTCAGCCTATGTGACCAAGATGGGGGGAGGGCTCAAAGAATGTCCGACTAGATCCGTAGTGGAGATAAATTATGCACCCCGTCTGCCGGTACTACAAGTATTTTGGGACCGCCACGCTAGATTTCCAGTTTGTCTCTTATTCTTGTTTTTTCTCTGTGCCTCTATTTCACTCATTGTCTTTCAGTATCAGCCTAGACTTGTCTACATCGCCATCACTCAACATGTCGTCTCTTTCCACTCTCACAAAGCCCGACTCTGTTGCGGAGCAACCCGAGGGCGCTGTTTACCCTCTCGAAGACATTCCCGTTAAGCCCATTGCCTCAGAAGACATCGACTCGACCTTCCGTTCCAGCTGCATTGGTGGGTTCTCCCGTACATTTTCATTGCTCACTGATGCGTGCTCCAGCAGCCAAACTTTGTCCGTCTGGGATGTTCTTTGGGCTTCGCTACCATATCTACTCACCAGCGCCAGGCCCGTGCCTTGATACTGAGCCCATGTTCCCATCCATCTGTGCCAGGGCCACTAACATCTTCACACGTGCTTATCAGATCTGATTTCGGCCACTCTGGGCGGTAAAATCCTGGCCTTTTCCGATGAATGGTTTGCCGAGGCCGCCAACCTGCTCACCCCCACCGCCCCTATTCGCCAACCCGGCAAGATGGTGTACACGGGTGCGTGGTATGACGGCTGGGAGACTCGTCGTCACAACTCGGAGCCCTTTGACTGGGTGGTTGTGCGTCTGGGCGTTGCTTCTGGTACTGTCGAGGGCGTTGAGGTCGACACCGCCTTCTTCAACGGCAACCATGCACCCTGGATCTCGGTTGAGGGATGCTTCAGCCAAGATGACGACGAGGTGGTTTCTTGGAAGGGCACGCGCGGTGGCTGGGAAACCATTGTCGGCCACCAGGAGTGCGGCCCCTCGCAGCGCTTTTCGTGGAAACTCCAAAACCCCAGCAAGAAGCAGTACACGCACGTCCGCTTGAACATGTACCCTGACGGAGGCATTGCCCGCTTCCGTCTTTTCGGCCACGCTGTCCCAGTGTTTCCCGAGGAAACCGAAGCCATTTTCGATTTGGCTGCTGCTCAGAATGGCGGTGTTGCCGTATCCTGCAACGACCAGCACTTTGGTTCCAAGGACAACCTGCTGCTGCCCGGCCGTGGAAAGGACATGGGCGACGGTTGGGAGACTTCCCGATCTCGCACCAAGGGCCACGTCGACTGGTGCATCATCCGTCTTGGCGCCCCTGGATATCTGCAACGCTTTATCGTCGATACCGCCCATTTCCGCGGAAACTATCCCCAGAGCGTCCGGATTGAGGCCTTGAACTGGGCGGGCGAGGCCGAGCCTGAACACACCAGCCCGGGCTGGGAGGAGTTTGTGTCTGCCTCAAAGTGCGGCCCCGACAAGGAGCACGAATTTGACAGTCTGAACACCGAGAAGCCAGTGACCCACATCAAACTGGTCATGATTCCCGATGGTGGTGTGAAACGCATCCGTGCATTTGGCAAGCGTCTGGTCAACTAGATGTGTTGGGCGCTCTCTGGAAGGACGGACCCTATTTTTCTTCGCTTGTCACATAATTTCTATAGATATACCCAAAAGAACATAAAGGCTGTTGCACCGTGTATGACTCTTGTCACTGCTTGGACCTCGAAATAGTGGGATGCTCGTCTGAAACTTCATTATGCCAGAGTTAGAGTTAGTTCGTTGGGGTTGGGTTGGTGATTGTCAGCCTAACTGGCTTAGGGTTACCTGAATGATCAAATGCCAGGTACCCATTTATTGAGCACTCTTCATTGGGCAGATCGGATATTCGAACGACATAGAGTGATGGAGGGCACCAACCAAGACTTCATCCTCATCTCTGGAAGGTCAGGCCAATATGCATACGCCGCCCATGTCATAGCTATCCGCGCTTTTATCTTCATCCATTCTTTCTCGACACTGTCCCATCTGCCCACGCACTTGTTGGCTCTGTGTTCTTTTCTGTATACTTTTATCAATCACCACTTCAGGCCGGCGAGACCTGGCCTTCCTCCCCTGACTCTTTTCTACTTCTCAAGCACACTTCAAGTTGTTGTCTTCGCCAGTGCGTGCCTTGCAGCTTCGAACGCTCCTCCCTCTCCTCCATTTACAACAGTCTTCGATAGCATACGAGCCGAAGCGATCGCCATTTGGTCTTTTATTGCGACTGCATAGCGTAACGACCCCTCGACATCGAATTTCCAACACACACACACTCTCTCTCTCCCTACACATTGGCTTGACCTTTACATACTGGCATGGATTTGGGGACGCTCAACGGAGATGGGGACAAGCCAAAGGACCTCCCAGCCGATTTGCCCCGAAGCCTCAACGACCGCCGGCCGGCCGCTGTAGAGCACATGGTCTCGGAGACAGAGCTATACGACGGCTGGCAGCAACAGTCGCAGTTTCTGACGTCGCCAATCGCTGCAAAGCCCCTGGACTTTGGCACCCTCTCGCTCAACGACGACAAAGACTACCCCGAGGAAATCTCGACCGGCCCAAAGGATAGCGATACTAGACTTATGGAGATGCTTGCGGCGCAGGCCGCTCACCAAATCGGTCTGAGCTTTGAAGACGATGACGAAGTTGCGATTGACGAATCTCGGCCAGAAAGCGAGCGCCGCGAAATGCTGCAAAAGGCACTAAATATGGCAGCAAGCAACGGTGATTTGGATCGAGTCAAGCGCATTCTCAACGGCAAGGCAAAAGCCTTGATAGATGTGAACGCTTTTGACGAAGATGGAACACCTCCGCTGATTTATGCAGCTTGTTTTGTACGCTCGCTCGCTCCCCCTCCCCCCTCCCTTCCCCCCTACTTCAATACTATTTAGTGACCACCGAGTCAGTCAATGGTTGGGATCAACAGACGAGATATCGCTTCTATAAGCTAACACTAAATGGCCACCCCTGACCGGGGGGGCTCTATCATACAACTCTAGGGTCACGAGAGTGTCGTTGAAGCTCTGATCAACGCCGGTGCTCAAGTAAATATACAAGACTGCAACCAGTGGACGGCACTTATGTGGGCTATGACCAACCGCCACAAGGGCATTGCAAAGATTCTTCTCGACTCCGGTGCCGAACCGCAACAAAAGACTTCTAGCGGCAGAACCGCATTCGATTTCCTGTCTCCTGATAGCGATATGGGCTTCTATCTCCATGATAGTGGCTACAACCTGGCTAGCCTGGGCTTGGCCGAGGACTTTTACCAGCCCGGCATCATGCAGGACAAGTTTGAAGAGGAAATGGCCGAGACGGAACTTCATCGGCGCATGATGATGGATAGTGCGCGTGATCTCGAAGTAGATCTAGGGAATGTTGGTATAGACGACAAGCCAGAGGTAAGCATGGGCTTCCTTCACCCGAGACTCGAAAGCCTTGCAGACGCATGTTGCTAATACATGGATTTAGTCTGTCGACGAGTTTGAGGAGGAAATGCAGGAATTCGACTGGAGCAGATGTTTGCACGACCAAATGTTTGTCTTTCAAGAATCGGAACTCGATGCTATCCTTGATATTATCATCACCAACATGAAGCCACAGCGCACGCCTAGCCAAAAACCTGTTCCGGCCAACATGATATTCCTCAGTGCCCGCTATGCACACTACCACGCCAGTCACGAGCTTCTTGACCGTCTCATGGTTTCCTCCATGGACAAGATTAACGACGTCGTCGAGCGGTCACAATGGGACATGACTATATTGGCATTTTGGATCTCTAATGCCACTCTGTTACTACACTACTTGAAAAAGGACGCAGGCCTTGTGGATGCTACGACTGAGTATCAGGTGCAGCTGGCAGAGTTGATTAATGAGATTTTCATTCTCATTGTCCGAGACGCTGAGAGACGGCTGGATAAGGTTTTGGATGTGGCGATGCTAGATCACGAGACCATTCCTGGTTTCGAGAACATTGCTTTTCAAAACGAGTGGAAGCTTTTCAAGCGCAAGCAGACTGTTAAGCAAGAGCCTCTTGAGCGTCGCTTGAGGCCGCCATCTCCCAAACAACGAGCCAAACCGGCTCCTCGAAACGTCACGTCTCTTTTGTCATCAACATTATTTGTGCTTGATCTGTATGATATCCACTCGGTCATAGCTTCCCAGATCACATCACAACTGCTGTACTGGATCGGCGCTGAGCTGTTCAACCGAATCATGTCCAATCGAAAGTATCTTGCGCGTACCAAGGCGATGCAGATTCGCATGAATGTCTCGGTGCTGGAGGACTGGGCGCGAACGAATAACCGCCTTCCCGACCACTATGAGGCTGGCGAGATGAAAGCCAGTGGCGAGCCCACTGTGGAAGCTGCTAGACGCCACTTGGCACCTGTGATTCAGCTTCTGCAATGGCTACAATGCTTCTCGTCTCTAGCCCCAGATGACCTGGAGGCACTTGTTGACACACTGCAGCAGCTGCGTCGCCTAACGCCGCAACAGCTGGTTCACGCTGCTTCACACTACCGCCCAGAAGTGGGAGAAACAGGCCTGCCTAAGAGTGCGCTGAAGTACCTGGAGGCGATCCAAAAGGAGACTATTCTCAAGCGTGACCGCCGGAAAAGCGCCATGTCGCTCGCAATGAGTACACCGTCGACCCCGGTTTCTGGCAAAGCAGTCTCCGATAAGATCCCAGAAGACGTTCAAACACCCAGCACGCCGGTAATTGGAGGAGGAGGAGGAGGGGGGGGCATGGAATCTGACGACGACGATGATGACGCATCGCATAATCTGCTGCTCGATCCCGCGCTTATGTTGCCGTTTACGCTGCCGTCGTCGACAGACATGCTGGTGTCGTACGGAGCGGGCTTTGGCGGGATGAACCGCGAGCGAGAACGCAAGTACATCCCCACGGTTCCGCCAGAGTTTTTGGCGAAACTGGAGGTTGTCAGCGGGCCGCGTAAGGAGAAGCCGCTGTATGGCGAGCAAGACTGGGCGGATGAAGAGGTGTAGTGTAGTGTACGGAGGGGGGAGGGGGAGGGGGAGGGGCGTGGAGGGAAAATGGAAGGCATGTCAGATAGAGACGTGTTTTACCAGACTTACAACTATATTAATATATACTTATGGCGCCCATACGCCATTTGCTGTCAGGTTTGTATGTGAAAGTGTAGTAATGTAGTTTGTTTTGTTTTTTTATTTTTTGTTTTTTTGAGTTTGTACGCTGGCCATCATAAGCGAGCCTACGTCACGAGTTGTTAATATCAAATGCAAAATGCAAAATCACAGAGTCAAGGTACGAGGACAGGGACTTGAGGATCGCGTAGACACCACAAAGATGCAAGCACTCTGGGCCACACACAGGCTATATTCCTTTTGCGTATCGTGCTGCTCCCCAGGTCCTTTGTCGAACTTGTTGTAGTACTAGAGTAGGCGGAGCTTGTGTCTGACTCCCTTGCGATAATCAACGGGGGTGGGAACGGAGGGATAGGGCAGGGGATGTTCAGCTGCCCGAGTCTGCGTGGGCATACGAACAAACAAGCCACCACAAGATTCACGGAGAGAACAGCAAATATGACAGATTTGCTTTGGTGCACGGCAGCGGCAAAGGACGCTCAGCTGGCTGGCAAGAATATTGCGATATTTGCGGTTGCCATGACGGAAAAGAAGAAAGGATGGCGGATGAGCTGAGGACGCAAGGAGTTTTTGGGAGTGGTAAAAGGGCCTACATGACTTCGGTTGCAAAAGGAAGAGGGGATGTGATGCAAGGGGCTGTATGTATGAAAGTCTTTTGTATCTTTATATTTTAGGTTTGTTTCGTTTTCATTTCTTTTTTTTGGTTTTCTGGGTTTCCTTTTTTCGTTTTTTTCGTTTTTTTTTCTGCTTCGGCGATAGATGCATCACGGGGATTAAGAGGGAGAAGAAAGCATGGTGTAGCAACGGAAAATCGAGGAGTTTGTTCATCTGCGCTAGAGATGATTTGTCATGACACTCTGTTCATGCGACAGTTGTTCACAAAGTCATCGCGTCATATTGACGCGTCGAGAAAAACTCTTCTTCCTTCGGGGACGGCAGGAAAAAGGGGGGACGGGGGGGGAGGACTTGTTCGTTCGTCGGGCTGAGTCATGCCGGGTTGAGCAGGTATGTATGTATGCTACTCCATACACCATCTTCAGCACCGTTGCCAAATCATCGTGAAATCCGCATCAACCCACTTGGGTGCTACAAACTGGCACCGTGCCCTGTCATCCTATTCTCTCTGGAGACTGCAAGACCCTCTTCCCCAGCCTCTTCATAGATAGCAATAGTATATTGGCCAAAGCTTTATTAGGCCGTGCTGCAGATGGTGTGAAAGAAGCAGAGAAAACAGAGAGGGGCCGTTGTCTAGAAGCCGGCTACAGCTGGCCATTCTTCGCGATGCATTTCCGAGCGGAGCCCAGCAGTGTAAGTCGGTCCCAAAGGGGCAAAAGGAACAGAAAGGCGGGTTAGGGCTAATAACGCAAGAGTGCTATAAGTCCAGACAGTCAGATCTTCACTTCACAAGGCGTCATTAGTAGAGAGCGGGGGTTGGGTTCGTGATCAAGGTCGAGGTCGAGGTCGAGGTCGCATCAAGGTCAAGGCCAGTTGAGGAGAGCCAGAACATGTGAAGCTGAAATCACGAAAAAAAAAAAAAAAAAGCTTAAGTTCCTTGTCATAATTAAGGCAACACGAGCGGGAAAACGAGCGTTGACGAAACAAGACAGACAGGCATTCACCTTGTCAAAGTCGGATCATGATCCTGGGGATCGACAGCAAGTTCACAATCAACCAACCTGTTTTGGGGTGATATTTTTTTTTGTGTGTGCGGGACAAATATTTTGGGGGGTTTTTTAAGTTTTTTTTTGTGCCCTATTTTTTGGGCATCAAAGAAAGGAAGGGAAAAAGAAGTAAATAAAAGTGGGGTGTTTGATGGCAGCACGAGCAATAGTGCAACTTGTCAGCAAGTGGCAGCAAATCATGTGGCAGAAGTCAGTGGCACCAAGCAGTGGCAGAAGTCAGTGGCACCAAGCAGCAACAAACGCACACAAGTCAGAAGTGCATGCATTGTGCAGCGGAGCGAGATTAAGACGTGCACGTTGACGCAAGACAAGAGGCGTGGTGATTGGCCCAGGGCCGAAGAGAGCGGAGCGCTGGTGCTGCTGCTGAAGACGAGCAGAAAACTGGGAAAAACCGGTCAAGCAGAGATTAACCTGGCAAATGGCGAACTGGCGAGGCGAGGAGGGAGAATGACAGTTGTAGCGTGTGAAATGGGGGAGAAGAGGGGGGGGGGGCCTGGAAGGGTAGACAAGAGAGGGGAATGGAAACTGGGAGAGGCAGAGAGGCAGACTGAGATTGAGAAATGAATAGAGAGATAGAGAGACTGAGAGACTGACTGGGATTGGCTGAGATTGAGAAATGAATAGAGAGACAGAGACAGAGAGACAGAGAGACAGACAAACTATACAGCTGCAGGAACCCGAAAATACTGACTCCTAGCTGCCTGCTAGAATGTTCCAGTTAAGGGAGACACTTAGTATATTTGCGAGAGACAAAGTCTGCATGTTATGCACATGAGACTTGCAGAGCTTCGCTATAGGCTATAGTCTATAGGCCGTAGGCCGTAGGCCAGGCAAGGTCATACAGCAGAGATTAGTGGCTGCACAGTCATAAATGTAGTGGGCATGGCCTGCAATCCCATATTTTCTGAGGGGGAGGGGGGAACAAGTATGGGATCATTTGGATTTGGGGATGGGGGGGGAGGCTGGGAGCGGCAGCAAAATATTTTGAAATAAGAGAAAAGAATAAAGGAAATGAGAAAGAAAAAAAGGAAAAAAAGGAAAAAAAAAAAGAAAAGAAAAAAAAGGCATACAAATAAAACTTATTCCCCAAGATGTGCTGAACTCTGGGCATCCATTTAGGTTGCACAGCTGTGGTGCTTGTTTGAGGATGATCCCCAAATTCGCTCTCTTGGTGATCAAAAGCGGTCGATCTCTTTTCTTTCTTTGCCTAGGCTGCAGAGATTGATAACAACAAAAGCTTTGTTCGAGGCTTTTGGGAAAGGCCGCCTATCAAGACAAAACGAGCGAGCGAGCGAGTCGGCCGGCTGACCTTGTTAGCTACTATTGTTATGGGTGACTTAAGGTTAGGCTGGGCTGGGCTGGGCTAGGCCGAGCTAGGCCAGGCTAATCCCAAAGCTCCTTAGCAGCTGCAGCACAATGCTAACCCTCGAGTAGTGTGTTAACCCTAGTGAATATAGTAAAGGTGTGTGTGTGGTGCAGATGGTCTGGGACACAATCCAACAAGATATTTGGTGCAAAAAATGCAGCAAAAATGCAGCAAAAAGCCTTTTTTGGGGAGCTTCTCAAAAGAGCCACTTGCGAGGGCTTCTGCAAGGTTCCTGCATCTGCATTTTGCATTATCTGCACCTGCACGCTTTGCTTGTCTATTGGTGTGCATAAGAGACTGCAAGCAAGGGTTTTGTTTTTCGTGTGTTCCCCCATCTTTCTTTCTCTCTCTCTCTCTCTCTCTATCTTTTTCTCTCTTTTTCTCTCTTTTTGTATTCCCTGTGCCTGCTGCTGTTTGTTATTCACGCTTGTTGTTTGGCTGTCTTGCTTGCTCACCGCTGCCACGTGCATATTTTGCTCAGTGTGCCAGAGGCGGCGTTTGTTACGCTGTTGTTGTGGGTGGTCCTTTAGAGGCTCCGGAAGATGGGAAAATAGGAGCCGAAAGAAATCCTGAGCAAGGAAGAAGAAGAGAAAAAGAAAAAAAAAAGAAAAAAAAAGAAAAAGAGAAAAAAATAAAAAGAAAAAGAGAAAAAAAACCCCCCCAGGAAATAAAATAAATTCAAATATATTGATCGATTAATTAATTTTCTTTTCTTTTTCTTTCTGCCCTTAGCCATCCAGCCAACTAAATACTTCTTCTGCCACTCTTCTTCGTCTCTACCACTGCTTCTCAACTTTCTCTTCCCTTTTTTCTTTTCTTTTTTTTTTTTAATCTAGTCAAATTCTGCTCTTGTTCCTTTTTCATTTCTTGCGCTCTGGAATTTCGGCTTTGCGTGTCCTGTTTCACTTTTTTCTTTTCTTCAATGTCTTTCTGTTTCTTGCTGTCACGACGTTTACGCCGCCTCTGATTTTTTTTAACGAGAATCCGACTTACATGCAAACCCTAAATCAACCCACACACACACACACACCACATCTTTCACTCTCACCGACGACTACGTCGCACGACGACAACATCTCCTCCACGCTCAACCTTTTTTTTTTTATATGCTTCTAGTTTCTTCTTCGCGCCGCACCACTCCCTCGCATCTAATTAGTGACCTCTGCCATCTTAATTCCCTGCTCGGCTGTGTCCAACGCTGAAAATCAATCAGTATTTCACAGTTGTGCTTGTGCTGTGCTGCAAGGGAGACCAAATATCGACTTGGAGGCCACCGCAAAGCAAAGCCTGAGCCAATGCTTCCGAGAGACAGCGGCATATTTATGATATTCAGAGAGGGTATCAATTTGGTACGTACACACACACACACACACACATACTTTCTTTTCTCTCTCTCCTGTCAGTCTCCCCCCCCCTTCTTCCCACTGCTGTGACATTTGGCTCTCCAGCACACGCTTCGCCCGCTAGATGAGGCACGCACACCATGAGAGAAGCAAAGAAAGAAAAAGGAAGCAGAAATCACACTAAGGCGTTCAATTTACGCACAATGTTAGCCCTTGCGTTGAACAGGGTTTGGGTGCTTCTTCTCGTTCTCTTCAGTCACTGAGATACACGGCTCGGAGAAGTGCTCTAGAAATGTACTCTGGAGAGATATTCTTGCACTCATACAGCAGCACTGTCTGGTGTCTGGTGTCTGGTCTTTGGTGTCCGTAGGCCAACATTGGGTCCTGCTTACACTCTAGCTCTTCTTTTCTTACCTCCTCTGTCTCCCTCATCTGTCTCTCCATCCTCCATCTCTCCCCCCCAGTCCGCATCCTCTTCCCACAGGAAAAAAAAGAAACGAAAAAGCAAAAAGCAAAAAGAAAAATCGAGAAAACCATGGCACAAAAAAGCAATCATGTACATACAGCGCGCGCCGAGTGGGCTGAGCTGGACTGGACTGAACTGAACTGAACAGGCTGTTTGCTCTGGCTTGCCGGCGTATTAAAAACTGCGAGTATCCTCAAGTGAGGTGAGGCCCGGATCATGTCGTCTCGTTGGTGCTGTCTTGCTTGTCTTGTCTCGTTAGTTGGTGTCCATGTGCAAGCTTCCGCGTACTGCAGTCTCTCTCTCTTTTTTTCTTTTTTTCTTTTTTTCTTTTTTTTTTTTCGCTCTCTTTTTTCCCCTTCCCTTTCTCTTCTCTCCTTGCCTGTCTCTAATTTCCTTTCGTTTACCCTTCAAGACTATACACCAAGTTCACTCTTGTTAGTTGCATCCGTCATTCTTCATCACTTCTCGTTCCCTTTCCTTTGTCTTTGCTTTTCTGCACATCAAACTTCCACAGTGCCCGATCGCCACCACATACTCGGTATTGCCCACGACCAACCACGCACTTACACCAGCTTCTGCCGTCTCGTCCCTGTGTGCCTCTCCCTCTACGTGGTACGTCCTGCCGCTGCTCATGTCTTTGTGTTTGTGCAAGTCATCATCCATCCGGTCGGCGGTACAGCGCCTAGCTTACTGGCTCTGACACCCGCCCTCGCCCACTGCCCGCCGCTCATCCCTATGCTCGTGGCATCTGCCCATGGCCATCTTCTCTGCTCTTCTTCCCTTCTCCGTCTTTGCTATGCCACGCTATGCCCCGCTACGCCCTGCTACGGCATAACACCGCAGGCGTCTACCCAGCTTTGTGCAAGTGTACAGACCACTTCTATTTGTCCAAGTCTCCTTCCTGCCCTTCCTGCCCCTCCTCCATTCCTTGTGCCTTGATGATCGTGGTATCATGATACAGCTCTGGATCTGTTGTTACATGCTGCCATTCTCGCTGCATGCCAACTGTCAGCGCAAAGGCCCGCTCGGGAGCACTGCTGTGCTCCAGGATCTTGCCGGGGTCCTTGGAAGCGCTAGTTGTGTTTTCCAATGGCATGGCTGCACGCTACCATCGTGACATTGGCCAGCATATCCGCACTATCGTTTGTCTCGTTTTGTCACTCCACCACTCCCTTCGACACGTCACCCCATCTGTGTCACTGCATCTCCGTCACTCCATCAAGCACCCGCCGTTGCTTGTACAGAACATGTAGCTTACCTCTCCGCCAGTTCATCTGTAGGACTCCATCTTTGTGCTTCGACACTCATTCAGCATCTTCATATTCCCCCCCTCCGTCACCCCTAATCCACCGCCTCCTGGCAGTTGTTCCTTAAAACAAAACAAACGCCGTCATCTGCGTGTTTCTTCAAAAGATTGGTTGCCACTGCAAACCCCGGCTATTCCAAGAGAGACAGACGCCTGGACGTGAAACCGCGGGTCTCTGTTGCCCTGCATCTCAGACAGCATTGTTGAGACGTTTCTTTTCTTTCCCGTGTAAGTCACGATATCGCCAACATTCTATCGCATTCCACGGCCTCTTTCTTCCCTGCTTGCCTGCTTTCTTGCCTTCTGTCTTGTTCCCTGCCCATGGAACGAAGCGCCAGACTCGCGTTCCTGCAGCTGGAATTGTATCGACTTCCCATGGCCCAGGGACGCACATCCGAGAGAGGCTTTTGGCGTTGCCCACTTACACGCAAATATATTGCCGCCACTCATTCCCCTAGTCCTCTGGTGGCACCTCCTCCTCCTGCTCCTCTTCTCTTCTAGAGCGTGCCCAAGGCCGCATCCCTAGAAGGACATGGTCATTTACGCTGTACGAACCCTGTTTCGACTAACAAGCAAACAATAGAGAGACGTAGTATGAGCCCGTCACAACAACAAGCCTGTCTGTGTTTTGCGTCTTCCCTGTTCCGCCTCTCTGTGCACGAACAAGCTAGTGATAGTAGCAATCCTTTGCTAGCAGCCCACTGCCTCCCAAAGAACCCAGGCACTCCATCTTGTATTGTGTGCCCGATTCCTTTCCATCTCCCTGGCGCATTCTTGTCCTGTACCAAAGGTGCTCTCAAACAAGCAGCCCAGAGGCCTAGTCCACACCAGCACTCCACACAATGGCACCCTCCAAGTTCGGGACCATCAGATCCCGCACACGGTCCACCGGTCTTGGCTCCCCCTTTAGAGACGACAGCATAGTAACCTTTCGCTACGAGCATACCGTTGCCTCGACACCCCCAATTCCAGTTGGACCTACCAAACCGCCACCCGTCTCTCTTCCACATAGCCATACCCACGGCCTGAGTCAATCCCACCCGCCTCTGCTTTCTGCGCCCTTATCTTGTTCTTCTCCCCCATACACCTTTCCTCGTCAGACTCTGGTTCGCTCGTCCTCCTGCTCAAATTTTGCACATGTATCTTCCACTTCGTCGACACCCAGTCTCCAGCCCGCAGCGCCGATTCCTCGTTCCCACTCAATCTCAACCGTGAATTTGCCTTGTCCGCCCGGCGACTCTGGTCCCGTATCACCAAAGTCTTGTAGGCCTCTGTCACGCGCCGCTTCCAGCTCAGCCGTGTCATCGACGCCTGCACGTGGCTCGACCCGTCCTCCTTCCACCACCTCTGCCCTGCGCAGAAAGCCTTCCACCCTTGCTGCGGCCGTTGCAGCTGCTAGAAACCCACCTCCCCGGCCACCTGTCGAGGACCATCCTCTGTTCAGGGACTCTGTTCCAAACTCGCCGACCTCGGCCGTGCATTTTTGCGTGTCCGTTGCCAGCAGTAAGCGCGGCAGCGAGTCATCTGATCGAGTCGTGGTCTTCCCTTCCAGTCCAGCAAGTCTTTATCAGAGCAACAGTATCCGTTCAGTGAGCACGCGGGCCTCGTCCATCGACCGCAGTGACCATTTCTGGAGACGTAACTCTAGTGTTGTCGGGACCGCCTCTTCCTCTTCAACCATTTGTGAAGGTAGCATCAGCGACCAGCAATCCTGCTCTTGCTCTGCCTCCAACGGCCTTCAGCGACCGCCGTCTAGAAAGCGCGAATACGCACTGATTTCAAAATCCGTCGGGCGTCGGCCAACAGCGGTGCCACCCACGTTTTACCTGCCCACCTTTGATCCTGCTTCTGTAGCAGTGTCGCACACGGAGCCCCCGTCGCCTTTGAGCAAGCCGTTGACGCGGACCGTCTCGTCTGAGACATCTTCGCGGAGTGTTTCGCCTACCTTTGGACTGCACCCGTGTTCTCCCGCTCTGCCTCTCCACGTGGTGCACGAGACACAGACACCTCCCGTCAGCTCGTCGTCCTTTTCTGCGATGCCTCCGCCGCCAGCTCACTACGAGTCCCTCGTCGCTGCCACCAACTCCATTGTTGTTGATTCCCGCCTGAGCTTCGATCTTGGTTTCTCACAAGGCCCCGAGCCGCAGCCGAAATACGTCAACGAGAGTCCCCTCCCCGTGCCGAGCCACGTCGCGTCATCATCGCGCGCAGGTGCTGTCTCGCCTGCCATTAGTGAAGTGTCGTCTTGCTACTCGACTGCGCCGTCGCAGACTGTGTCGTCCATGTCGGGCTCGGGTTCTGATAAGCGTCCGAGACTTGGCAGCGCGTTTGGCCTGCGGTCAATGGCCAGTGTGCGTAGGCGCTTCCGACGCCGCAGTCCGACGGACGTGACGCCTGTGCGCCAGAACGAGAGCGCCATGGCCTCTGTCACGTCGTCGGTCGGTCGCTTCTCGCTGTCTGCGTCGCGCAGGTCTGACACAAACGGCTCGGATGCCATGACGGCGACCACCACGCCCATGCACAGTTCTTTTTTAGGCGTTTCGCGTCTGTCTCTTCTCGCTGGAGGCAGCCGCAGCCGTCCCACCACGGCGCAGGCTCAAGCGGGATCGGCCTTGGACATGCGGATGAATGAGCCCGCCGGCATTGTGGACGACGCGCAGGGGCCCGCGCATGGGGCCACTAGTGCCACAGGCGCCACAGACGCCACACCCACGCCAGCGCAAATCACGCAAAACACGCAGGGCGCCACCGCTTCCATAAAAAGATTCAGCCACAGCTCCACTCCTGCAAGCCTCCCTGAAAATGCTCCTGGAGCTCCTGGCGCTCCCACCGCTGAGCGTCCCTGTACCTGGAATGCTAGTCGCACTCCTGCCGCACCTGGTTCTGGTACAGGTACAAGTTCCTCGATCCCAGCGTGCCAATTTAAAAATCAACAATCTCATTCCCTATTCCTGCCTCTGCACAATCCCGACCAACAGCAGCACCAGCACCAGCACCAGCGCCAGCAACATCGTCCGCGCAATTTCTTCCCCGGCTACGATCCCAGGCTGCAGTCTGTGCCTGTGTTTCCCGTGCCTTCGCGCCATTATCATCACCACCGTTCGCCGCCTGCCTTCACGCTGTTGCCACCCATTCGCTCGTCGCCTCAGTCATCATCATCGCTGGCACAGGCGCAGACCCAGACTCCGGCGCAAGAGCCGCATCCCCAATCCGCCGATCACCACTGTTCCCGCCCCAACACGCCCGCCAAGGCTCACCACGTATCGTTGCCGCTGTCTGTGAGCAGGAATCAGTTCGCTCTCGACCTCAACACCTTTTCCCTTGACGATCTCGACCTGGTCACGCCCGACTTCGAATCACGTCCGCTGCCCGATCTCCGCCTCTCCATCGACCTCGGCGCGTCTTATTCGCCATCCCCCTCTGCTCCTGAGTCTGGCGCCCACCCCGACATTCTCGACACACGACGCCCCAATACCGGCAGCGAGCCCATCCCCCACCGCAGCAGCTTGAGAAGACGCCACAAAGCCCCAGCCCCAAGCCCCATTGCTGTCTCGACGCCAATCGCCAAGTCTCGCCTGTCGCTCACCGAGACTATCTGGCCCCGGCCCTCCAAGTCCACTCTGCCCGAGGAAAAGCCCTCAGCTAGACCGGAGACGCGCGACTCTGCCACGGCCCCAAGCCCCGATCCCAATTCAGCCACACCACCTGCTCTCCCGCGGGAACCATCGTTCTTGCCACTATCAGTAGCCATCCCGTCCAACACCCTGTTAGACGATGACTTCCTGACTGGAATTTCTTTCTCCAAACGTGGTAGTGTTATGCTTGGTGGAAGTCGTGTTATTTCGCGCAGCGCACTCGACGAATATTTCAGAACCACCGCTGCTGCTGAAGCTCAAGCTGAAGCACCAGACAACAACGAGACACCAGAACCAGAACCTCCTGTCCTCGACACTGCGCTACAAACTGTCGAACAAGCCGTTGAGCCACAGTCTTTGCCCCAGGCCGAAACCATCCAGTCCCAAGACGGGCCCTACACAACAACTACAATCAACAGGGAATCAACAGTAGAGCCTGCCTCTTCTCCCCCTGTCCCGTCAACCAATTGGAGCTGGAAGGACCCCCCAATCATCCGCAAGACATCGCCTACCCCGTCTCCCTCGTTCAGCTCTGTCATTGCTCCCCGCCTTACCCGCGATCCTACCTACGACCTTGTTGACGTTGTGCGTGAACAACTCGGTCCACGCCCAGAAACTCCAGATACGCTCTTGGGCGAAGCATCTGGCCACGAAACCGATACAACGGCCGGTGAATCCGAACACATTGACAGCGATCTCGATAGCCCTGGTATCATGGCTATGGCGCCTAGTATGCCTCCTGCCGAACTAGTCAATTCTGGGATACCCGACCTGGAAAAGGAGTCGCACAAGGTCCGATCGCTATATGAGGGTGGTGATGCCTTGCGCTGGGAAAATGGCCGGCCTGGTAGCCTTCGGGGAAGTATTCCCTCTGTTAACATCGAACCAAGCGCTCCTGGGCCTCTGGAGCCCATGCCTGAAGCTCCGGAAGAAGCTGAATCACCTCGGTACGACCACCGCAACTCCGCCTCCCCTCCGCAGACACCAGACACAATATTAGAGCTGCTTTTTGTAATGGTGTTGCTGCTGTTTATACAACTGCTAACATATCTCATAGAGTAATTCAACCAGCTAGTAATTCCGATGCAACCGCCGTTGCCCCTCCTGCCAGTGCTCCTCAACGCGATAGCCAACGGGCCAGACACGAGTTTGAACTCGCCGGTGGTCTTGAAGATTGGCAAGATGTAGAATCAGGCGATGTCGACCGATATGGATTCATCAACCCGCCTAGAAACCCAGACTCGCGTATATCCACTCCGACAGAATCTCGACAGCAGCAAATGCAAGGGAAAAACCGCAGGTTTCTTGGCAGAAATGAGAATGCACTGCATTCGCACAACCTGCTGGCGCGTACTCCTAGCCGCAAGATTTCGGCGCGATCGCTCAACACCCAAGCCTCCGAGGTCTCGGCCATTTCTTGGCGCTCGACGCGCTCCGCGGCTCGCCAGGCGGCTAACTTGCTGCCTGTCAATCGTGAACGGCGTTGGATGGACGAGGCGGGTGATATGCTCACCCTTGCGCCGGGCATCTCAGATATCTCTGACGACGTTGACGCAGGGCGCATAAGCGAAAGCCTGAAGCGCAAGGAGTGGCAGCGCATTGAGAAGTGGCGCAGCATGGCCATTGTGAAAAACAAGGGCGTTCCTGGCCAGGGCCAGCAGTACGACTTTGACATGAAGGACCCCAAGCTGATTGAGCGGACGTGGAAAGGCATTCCCGATTGCTGGCGTGCTGCGGCGTGGTATTCGTTTCTGGCGCAAAGTGCTCGTGAACACGGCGCTGCCTCATGTGAGGAGAGCATCATCGCGTCGTTCCATGCACTCCAGTCACGGCCTTGTACGGATGACGTGCAGATCGATCTCGATGTGCCGCGCACCATCAGTCGCCACATTATGTTTCGCAGGCGGTATCGCGGCGGCCAAAGGCTGCTGTTCCGTGTTCTCCACGCTCTGGCGCTGTACTTCCCCGAGGTGGGCTATGTGCAGGGCATGGCGTCCCTGGCGGCTACTCTCCTGTCGTACTTTGACGAAGAGCAGGCCTTTGTGATGCTCGTCCGCTTGTGGACACTCCGGGGCTTAGCGCGCCTGTATTCTCCTGGGTTTGACGGCTTGATGGATTCTCTGCGCGAACTCGAAGGTGTATGGCTGGGTGGAAAGCCGGTGGCCAAGAAGATGGCTGAACTCAACATTGACCCCACAGCCTACGGCACCCGCTGGTACTTGACGCTGTTCAACCTCAGCATCCCGTTCGGTGCCCAGCTGCGCATCTGGGATGTCTTTATGCTGCTTGGCGCGCCCGCTGTCGACGGACCACTGCCGCCGCCGCCGTCTGCCATCGCCGTTACTCCGGCCGCTGCGCCGCGCCGCTCAGCTATCAACCTGTTGCCGCCGCGGCCCAAGGCAACAACGCCGCAGACAGTGGCGTCCTCGTCCGCGCAGGCGCAGGCGCCGCCGTCGCGCAGCGGCACCGGCTCTGGCTCCAAGTCTGCCGCGGGGTCGGCGGCGCCCACGCCCAGCGACGGCCTGCAGATACTGCATGCGGCCTCGGCGGCGCTTATCCAGGCGCTGGGCGAGGTGCTGATGGAGTCGGACTTTGACAATGCGATGAAGGCGCTGACGTCGTGGATCCCTGTCAAAGATGAGGATATGCTGATGCGTGTGACCATGGCGGAGTACAAGGCGCACTATGTCCATCGCAAGAAGAAGCGGCTGTTGTGAGTGTGCAGGCCTGAGCCAGGCGGGCGTGTGTCTCGACGACGGACTTGGGTCTTTTCAAAAAGAAAAAAAAAAGCTTTTTAGCTTGTCTGACGTGCATTCATTTGTCTATGTTGGCGTGCTCGTCTCTACCCTGATGCTGTCGTCGTCTTTCTGTCCTGCGCCCAGTTTTCGTGTTGGCAGACTTTGCATCACGCTTCTTTTTTTTTCTTGCTGCCGCCGAAGTGCTTTCTTTGTGCGACTTTGTTTTTCCCTCGTCCCGTTCCTGTTTGCCTGTCCTATTTTTGTTTTGTTTTCTTCACGTTGTTGTTGTTATTGGTCTTGTCTTGCTCTTCTTTTCTTTGTCTCTGCTTGCTCTGTGTCTACGGGTGTTGTGCTTTAACCCAGTATCGTTTCGCGCGTCCTTGTTTCTGGCCGTTTACTGCATGCTTAGTTGGACACTCGTGTGCCTGTGTGTTCCCTTCTTAAGTTGCGCCTTTCTTGTTTGCTCTTGATATTGTTAGTTTACAGAAGATAGATACCCCCCCCCCTCAATAGGATACACAGGAACCCCATTACAGCTACATGTTTCCCCCTTCTTCTCCTCTCAGTCTCTTTGGCCTTCATGAGCGCTGACGGCATGTTTCTGGTGTCCATGTATGATGCAACGCTCGACATGCGCACCCTTGTCTTTGTTTTGTTCCAAATGTACACAGCCCACCTCGCCTACTCACGGGGCTCTCTCATATTGCCCTTATAGGAAGTTTTGCCCTGTTTCTTGCGTTGCCTGTCCTCTGCCCTCCTTAAACTGTATGGCCGTCGCGATGGTGGTGCTAGTGGTGCTGGTGCTGGTGTCCCATTGCTGGTTGTTTTTTGTTCTTCAGCCTCGGACTCGGTCTTTCAGGCTGGATAAGATGCGCCTTTGGCTTCGTCTCCGGCTCTTTTCCTGGTGCTGTGTTTCGTTCTCTTTGCTCGTCAAGGGCTCTGTGCCGTGTTGGTGTCCCCGGTGGCTGCGTTGAATCAAAGGGAGAGAGGCCGCGTCCTGGCGAATACATCACTACGAAGCTTCTCTTTGTTTTTTTTCTTCCTTTCTTTTTTGCCGTCCCCTTTGCTGACCGCTACTACAACTCAGGTTCAAGCACAAAAGGCAATATGATATGTCTCCGGTCTTCGATGTGTCCCTAGGGCCAAAGAAGAAACACAACAGCACGGAAACTTAACGGGGGAGGGGTGGGGGACAAGGCATGGCATACGCACGCACGCACGCACGCACGCACGCACACGCTGGGCAGCATGGATGTGAGCTTTGGCCCATAAACACTGACGCGCACCGGAACCTCGCCTCGGGGGCCGTGTCTGTTTCTGGTATACCTGAAGCCAGGCCCGGCGACAATGGGAGAGAGAGCACAGAGGGACGTGCGACAGGTCTGGAAAGATTGCAAGACTGCAAGACTGCAAGATTGAGACGCCCGCCAGTAGCGCAGAATTTTAAGCTGTACAACGGTGCTGTCACGTAGCGAGGGCCGCAACAACCGACCAACGGCACAGCAGAGCAAGCCATCCTTGCTATGATAACAGGCTATTGACTGCAAAGGTTTCCGTGTCTTGGCCATGCCTATTATACAGACAACCCAAGCACCCAAGCACCCAAGCACCCAAGCACCCCGAGCTTGGACTCGGGCTTGGACATGTCACTTGTTTGTCAGATCGCAAGCCTGGGCTCTAACTCAACCTCATCTCGGCTTCCGGCCAAAGCCCAGAGCTTTGACTGAGGCTTGGACGTATAACACGGCCGGTATACTTGCCTGGTTGGACAAGCCCATGATTCAGTTGGTTTGTTTTGTTTAGGACCCCCCCCCCCTTCGCCCAACGCTCAACTGGAAACTTGGTTATGTTGCAGTGTTGATCTCTCCCTCCCCCTCCTTTGCGCCTTTCTCGTCCCATACATACTGCTTCGCCCGGCTCCTCCTTGCATTCTTCTTTTCCCGACATGTTTTTTTTTCTCCTGCTTTTCCAGATTACGCCCGTACGCCGTGGCTTGGAATAAAATGGACTGGGATTTCAAAGGCGTGCCAAGGAGAACTGCTCGCGAGAGACGAGGGCAGAGTCATGCATTCGAGGAGTTCCAAGCCGGACGACGTTTGCTTGCTTCTTCCTCTCCTCCTGCAAAGCCAGACAAACGCCTTTCTCTCTCCTTTCTGCTACAAAGCCTGGAATCCCTACCCATCTCGGATGCGGCCGGATGATATCAGCCACAAAGCCACAACACGCTTAGGCTGACAGGTTCCAGGGTCTCCAAGGTCCATGGGGGGGCTGTCTCAAGTGTCTGCTTTGCGCGATCGATCCCTTGTTGCAGGCTCGAGAAAGAAAGAGAAGAACAGAAGCTCGTCTTGATATCTGGCTGTGCACTGCTTCCATTTCTCGTTCTCCAGAATATTAGCCCGTGCTCTGACATTTCCATATACCAACATGTCCCCCCCCCCTCCCATTCTCTCATCCTCTTCTTTGTTCCTTCTCACCCCCTGGCACACTTGTCTCGGTCTGGACTGTCATCTTCTGCCGAGAGACAGGGGCCGATTCCAAGCTCAAGCTCAAGAAATCAAAAAAGACGATTTGTGCATCTCGCTCGCTCTCTACAATATTGTGGTGTTGGGTTGAGGCATGGCCTGGCTGAGCTTAGACCCCTCAAGCTACATACAGCCAACGGGAGAACCAGCACTACACCGCGCCGGAAGGCTCTTCCTGGGAAATGCATTGCAATGCATTTCCCAGGAAGAGCCTTCCGGCGCGGTGTA
>JADILG010000153.1:24574-32074 GCA_017591655.1 Thielaviopsis populi | reverse complement strand
TGGACTAGCACAGCCCAACCAACTGCATAAGCCGTTGTTATCTGTCTCTTTCTCTCTCTTTCTCTCTCTCTATCTCTCACACACAATCCCTCTCTGCCGCCCCTTGTTAGATCTTTTGGCAAACTGCGGCCGTAGACGGGACCCCAGAGCTACATATCGACGCAACCTCCTGCTTCGTGCATCTCATCTGCAGCACAAGAAGGATTTTTTTGAGTTGTGGCTCAGGATAGACGAGGGAGGACGAGTTGTCGATGCCATGCCATGCCATGCCATGACACGCCATGACACGCCACGCCACGCTACTCACTGCTATACTGAAGCAAGGACTGGGGAGGGAGAAGCGGAACCGGAGAAAGGAGAGGAGAACAAGAAAAGGGACATGGCTACTGAGTAAAGGCCAAGCCAGGCACGGCCATGGAAACATGCTGGTCTGCAGTACAGTGCAGTGCAGTATGGTACAGCAGAGAACAGCACAGCACTGTACAGCACAGGAGCACTATCAACAGCAAACCAGGACATGCTGTTTCTATGGCCTCTCTCGTTTTTCCTTTTTTTCCTTTTTTTTTCCATATTTTCTGGGTTTCCTTTTCCTTTTTCTCTTCCTCTCTTCTAGTTTCCTTCTCGTCTTGGTCTCGCCTCTCGTTAGACTCTGCTCTTGTCCCTTGGCATCACATCCAGATCGCACCACATCGCCAGCAAAGATGCAGGAGAAGGGCTCATTTTCCAGGAATAAGAAAAAAAAGAGAAAAAAAAAAGAGAAAAAGAAAAAAGGGGGGGAGGGGGAAGAAAGAAAAAGAAGGAAAGAAAGAAAGAAAGAAAAACAAAAACTAAAGTGAGGGCGTACCAGAGTTCTTCCCCTTGGGGCGTTTCTAGGACCCTACCCCTCCTCTCTCTCTCTCTCTCTCCCACTCTCTCCCACTCTCTCCCACTCTCTCCCACTCTCTCCTGTAACCAGGTCTTGGGAGGGGGGACGCGCGCGCTATCAATGCGGTCAGCAAAGCGGGATAGGAGAAGAGGAAGAGGCTAAAGGTAGAGACGGAGCGAAAGAGAGAGAGTATGTATGTATGTGACTTGGCTGCTATCGTCGGAGAATTAGCTGGTTCACTTCACTTGCCCATGAGTCTTAATATTCCCATAACTTGGCTGCCATGTCGGGAGGGTGAGGAGAAGTGCGCGCCGGGGGGGGGGGGTTGTTTTCCGGGCATATTCATTGTCTGCTGTTGCTGTTGTTGTATATTGTGCACAGGCATGAGTAATGAGTAGCAGCAGCCGCAGTACTGTGACCTTGGACCTTGGACCTTGGAATTTGGTATTAGTCTGTCTGTCTGTCTGGCTATCCAACTTGACTTTGCTTTGACGTGCACACTGATTCATAATTCATCTTGTATTAAGCATAAGCGTGACGTCAACGCCAGAAAGAACGAGAGGAAGAAGAAGAAGAAACAAAGAAACAAAGAAGCAAAAAGCCCGCGTTCTAGTCTTGTTCTGTAGCTAGTTGTTTTGTAAATCACAATCACAAAACCGGTCCAAGCAAAGCATAGCTCCAAGACAAGACCCGGGGCCATGACTAAGGGCAGGCCTTGTCCTGTGTTGTCTCTTGTGGTCCTATGCTGTCCTGTCCTGTCCTGTCCTGTCCTGTCTGGTCGGCCCCGTACTTGGACATTCGCCCTGCCGTCGCCCCAGCACTAAACCGTCTCATCTCATGTTGATCATCTCATCTCTCGCGGCCTTGTCGACCTTGAAATCACCTCCCAAGATGGGGGGGGAGATAGAGACGGAAAAAGAAAACAATTAAAAATGAATAAAATCATTATCCTCCTCCCGCCCCCCCCCCCCCACCCCCCGACTTATACAAACCCCAAACCCTAGAAATACGCGAAACATCGAATTTACCTTTACTCGGAACCGTTGAAAAAGAAAAAAAGAAAAAAAAAGGAAGAAAGAGTAACAAAAGTCTGCACGTCAAACGAGGAAAATAAACAAAAGACAAAAAAGTGCGCCACGTTTTTTGGGATTTTCTTTTTCTTCTTTTTTTCTTTTCCTTTTTCTTCTCCCTTTTCTCCCACGGAAAGCCAAAAAGAAAGCCAAAGAGAAGAAAAAAAAAAAAGACCTTGCATTTGTCGCAGGTTTGTCTACACAACCAAACCAAACCAAACCAAACCAAACCAAGAAAACATCCCACACCAACCCCAGCCCAGCCCGGTCCAGCCCAGCCCAGCCCAGCCTTCTGCACTGCTCTGGGTCTAGCTTGCCGGAACTGTTGCCGTTACACCCTCCCCCGTCTATGTCGACGTTCGATGTCGTCTGCCATGCCGTGCCATGCCATGCCATGCTATACCATGGCTGTTCGTCGTTGCCCAAATCGACCATATGTCTACCGGCCTGGCTTCACTGGCTCGCTCGCTCACTACCTGCCCAACCCACTTGCATTAGCCCTCTGTTCGTTTCGTCTGTTCGTTTCGTCTGCTTGTTTCCTCATCTTCTCCTTCTCTTCTCTTCTCCCTTGTCACATCGTGTCATGTCTCTATGCAAATCCCATGCATACTGCTTACTCCTGCTCACTCGCTCTTGTTTGCCTGTGGTTTCCACCTCTCCATGTTCCCTTGTCGCCATCATCGTCCCCGTACCCGTCCCCGTCCCCGTCCCCGTCCCACCTTTCCTTGTCTTGCCTTGCCTTTCTTTACTCTTCCTTTCCTTTCCTTTCCTCTCCTTTGCCCTGCCCTGCGATAATGCAGACCTCTCCTCTCTCTTTCCTCTTATGTATGCCACTCACCACCAATGCAACACAACACAGCCCTTTAGTATCGTTTTATGCCTCTTGTCCTTGTCTTTGCCTTGTCTTTGCCTTGTCCTTGCCTTGTCGTGCCCGGGGGAGGGGGGCGCCAAGGACTTGTCTGAGCGAGGGAGTTGGGAGCTTTGACCTCTTTTCTTTTTTCTTTCTTTCTTTTTCTTTCTTTTTTCTTTTTCTTTTTTGAACGCTTGCCTCTGTCCTTCTTGTCTCTCCCCCCTTCTCTTCCCTCATTCCACTGAGCTCCTCGCCTCACTCCGTTGCTTTTTCTCGTTTTCCTCTTCTTTCCTATCTCAAAAGAACGAGGACGCACAAGCCAAAGTAAGAGACCAGCGTGAAAACAAAAGAAAACAGGGAGAGGAGAGAGGAGAGAGAAAGAGAAAGAGAGAAAACAGAAAGCCAACACTCCCACTCCCACTCCCTTCCCCTCCCCTCCCTGCCGCCCGAGATTGCTCATCCACATGTATCCCTCATCGCGAAATACTCGTCTGTTCTTCTTGCCTGGATGCTCAGCCGAGGACGAGGAGGAAGAACCCGGGAAACGATGGGTTATCTCTTTTGTCACCCATGGTCCTGGTTAGAAGAGAGGGAAACAAAAAAAAGTCTTCGTTTCCGCCAGACGGTGAAGCTTTCAGCCTGGTTAGCCAAGAAAGGTGCAAGAAAGGTGATATGGGGAGAAAGGAAGGGGGGAAATGAGAGATGGGAGATGGGGGAGGGGGAGAGGGACTGGAGGAGTAGAGAAGGAGGGGGTGTGGGTGGAAGGTTTATTGTTTCGTTCTCCCTTTCTCTCTCTCTTTCTCTCTCGCTCTCGTCTTGTTGTGTCGTGTCCAGTGCCTGCAAATCCCCACCCGCCCAGGGTCTTCTACCCATCCATCCAGGATCTCCATCATGCGGTTCTCATCTTATACCACACAAACACTTGCCGATATTTGAACCGAATTTCTCGGTAGCTCACCACACGGGCCAAAACGGCAGTATTCCCTTACAAGGCCAGCGCGTGAGAATTGCCATTAGGACGTCGCGTCGGTGCTCATTGCCTAAAGGAGGGTGTTTTGAGGTTTCACTTCGTGCCTTGCCTTGCTCTGTGAGATTTGGTTTATTCATCAAAATGGCCATGTTTAATATTTTCCTCATTGACTGGGATTCTACTTACAGCATCATACCATATCATGGTGGCTGAATGCCCGCCGCTTGGGTGGTGTCCAGGCAAGCAAATGAAGACCTGAAAAGTCGGAGAAATAGAGTATGTTTATACCGACCCAGAAGAGTCGGGAGATTTCTTCTTTTTTTTTTTCTCTCTCTCTTTCAAAAATATCCTTTGCGGTCGATTTCGACAAAGGCAAGTAAGATGAGATCCCTCTCCTTGGTATACCTGCATCACCTATACGCCGGCGGCCGCATGTTTCGTCAGCCAATAAAACGGGAATGAAGCACGTGCACGCAAAGCAAACAACACACTGTGAGAGAAGAAGAGAAGACCCCCGGTGTGTTTTTCTGGGTTGCTTTGCTTGTTTAGTTTACTTGCCTCCAACCTCGTTTCCCGCTGCCTTTGTTTCAAAACGAAAGCCCGCAAGCGAGTAGTGGTACTGGCACTGCTTCGACAGGCAGAATTTAGCCTGCCTTGTAGTCAAAATGCGCTGCCGTGTTCTCCAACCCAGGGTAGAAAGAAAAGATTGCCTACTGCGGGAAGAATAACAGCCACTGAAAAAAATATGAAAGAAAAAAAATGCCATTTGACCCTCACAGATAGCAAGAGATCGACACAAACATGAGATGAAAAACATGTCAGAGCTTTCTCTGGCACCCGGGCTGGGCTGGCTGTGAATAGAATGGCTGGGCTAGGCCGGGTTGGGCTGGGCTGGGCTGGGCTGCTGACATGGCATGGCATGGCGTAGTCTGAGCATAGGAGTCGAGAGAGCTGGCGAGGTTGAGAATCTCACAACGTATTGGGAAGCATTAATATAAGGCCAGGGAGGGCACATTACATCTAAGCAAAACCCCGAGTCAAAATTAGGAACAGCTCACGAAGCCCTCAAGATATTCTCGTTACCGGAAATGATGTGTCCGATAAGGACGACGAAGCCAAGAAAAACAAGATGCTCAAGTCTTGCCAAGTCTGGTTTCTTCGGATACACGGGACTAGAACCGAGGGATGCAAAAGTTAGCACCGAGTCCGGTGTTGTCAGTAGTGGGACTAAGGCTGGCGTATAGCTGCGTAATGAGGGGGGCCTAGGCCATGTCGCAAGAGGAGGAGGAGACAAAAGAAAAATGCACTAGTATGTATGTCCATCTCCGGGTCTGGTCGTCTAGGATCAAGGAGGCTACTACAGCGCAGCGCTTTGCTGTGGCAGCAGGAACAGAAAAGGAGCATACAAATGAGGGAGGGTGGGTGTCTGGAAACTTCCGGTTTGATTACAGCCATCATGGCTGTGGATGACTGAATATGATGGGTGGCCCTGTAAGTCAAAGCATTGTTAGAGTTGTTAGTGCCCTTGTTTAGTGCATGAATAACCTTTTAGTGTGCGGCTAAGTGTGTCTGTGATTGACAATGTGTAACAGGCGCAAAAGCTGCACATACGTGCACACATGCCTGTGCAATACCACTCAACAGCTACATGCAATCCAACAGCACAGCACAGCACAGCACAGCACAGCACAGCACAGCAGGGCACGGCACGGCACAGTACGGAACTGCACAAGATCGGAGGGTGTTCATTTCTTTGCACTCGACTGTAGAGTTATTCCGGAACCCCTGGCAGCGAATCGAAGATTCCGTAGAAATTGTGCAGCTTGTTCGTATCCAGGATGCTCAGCAAACGCAAGGAAGAGGATCTGTCCGCTATCAAATCATCTCATCTCAAGCCACCAAAATGGCCTATGCGCATAATGGCGAGGCTTACTAGAATCTTCCCTGTCAGGGTCAGGATTTCCACGTTAATTCGGACTCATATTCTCCGAGAAGAAAAGCGAATGGTAAGGAATGCGAAAGTCGAGGGGTCTCTTTGCTCTGTGCGCGAGTTTGTGGGTGGATTAAAAGGAATTGCCCCTGGGTGGGTGTCCCGCAAGTTGTCGTGTCTCGAAACGATCCATGCAAATTTGAGTTAACTTACCCCTCCCCCCATCATCCATGACATTAAGAGGTTTGCGCTAGAATACGTTTTTTCTTTGGGGCGGCAGTGCAAATGGTAAAAGCAATGAGAGAGAGAAACAGAAAGAGGGATAACAAAAGAACGCAAACCTAGATTGGCCACAGCAGCAAGACCTTGCTTGACCTTCACATGGCCAAAAAGAGGATGAATGTTGCCCTGGGAGCCTCGCTACCAAGAAAAAGGTGTCGGAGGACCGGGGCCTTCGACATGGCGAACAAAGGCCGCCGCTATGGCTGTGTAATAGGTGAGCCAGAATATGCACTCTTGACCGCCAATTTGACGGGATCAGTGTACATGTACAGGTCACTGCTAAGGTGACTGCCGGGCTCTATGGCAAGCAAAGCAGGTTGACAGAAAGTTCCGGAGCAGAGCTTTGATCATGGGTACGAGGACTAGGAGTGAACAAAGCTGTAGCGAGCGAATGTGTATGCAATGCAGTGGTACCTTGGTTAGTGCCCCTTGGCCATTGTCACCCTATAGTGTGCATCCTTCTCCTGAACCAAGCAACAGTGCGTTGAACACGAGAATAGGTAGTGGTGGGAGATGGTAGAGAGCAGCAGGTCGGTGGTTCGCGATTTCGATGGATTGGCAACGCAAAGGAGAGGAGAAAAAAAAAGAAATAGAAGCACGAGAGCAGAACATGAAGGATGGAATTTGGCGTTTAAGGCTGTAGCAGACTTTGTAGGTAAATGAGATGGCAGAAGGGGTAGTTACCAATATGTACAGCGCCTTGGTTGTAGGGTAGGGTTTTGCGTAGGCGGAAGCCACAAGTTTGGGATGGGACATCGGGGAATCTTCGGCAGCAGAGGGATGTAGATAAATAGGTACTTACACACAGTGCACACAACAAAATCATAACGCACAAAATCCACACACAGACAATACAACACAAAACATCTCACCTATCCCCAATAATAGCCCCCTCCCCCCCACCTCCCACTTGCTTCAGGTAAAGCATCATCGCCAAACAAGAGTGACTCGAGCTGACTGCAATGTGCAGACGGGCTGGCTTGCTTGCTCAGACGCTGACCAACATGACCTTGACGCCCGCAGCTTGGCTTGCCTGCTTTCTCTTGCTGTCGGTAGAAGGGCGCTATTCATGCACGTTCAATTTTTTTTTCCGACGCTTAAACACACAAAAGGCCCTAAAGCCCTGAGCTTAAAAAAAGCGTGCTAGTCAGCCACTAAAGCAGCAAATAGAAGTCTGCATGAAACGTAGAGTAGCAGCCAAGTACTGCAACTCCATTAGCATACAACTCTGCACAGAACTTGAGCATGGTACTTTGACTGTGTACACACACATCAGTGCATGGGCCTAGGACGTACAAGGACGGCCGCCTTGCCTTCAGGATCACAGACAACGTAGCAGGAACAAGGCCATCACATCAACGTCTCTGTTTCTGGTTTCCTGATTGCTTAATCGAGGCGTAGCATTGCCGACCCCGGCGCCTTGTCTTCGTCGGTGTAGTATTCAACTGTCCGAAAGGGCGTCTGAGCCAAATTTAGCCCAGGAGACGTTGGACTTGGCTTGTTTACGTGGGTGCGTGTGTATGTATGTATGTA
>JADILG010000153.1:1802-24475 GCA_017591655.1 Thielaviopsis populi | reverse complement strand
ATGTATATATGTATATATGTATATATGTATATATGTATATATGTATATATGTATATATGTATATATGTATATATGTATATATGTATGTATGTATGTATGTATGTATGTATGTATGTATGTATGTATGTGCGTATTTGTATGTACGTACATGTGCTGTCGTCTGTTCTGTCGCCTGTTGTGCAAAAGCTCGTATCACTGCCCACTGCCACCGCAAAGCCCCAGCATCAGATATCAAGGACATGGAGTTGCCGGAGGTTGAAGCAGACATGCCGAGGCATTTTAGTGCGTGCCTAGAAGCCTAGATTAGTGTCAAGCCCAAAACGAAGTAGCGCGGGAACAGAGGGAAAAAAAGAAGAGGAGTGGGAGGGGATTGGAGCGGGAGTGAGAGGGGGGAGGTCAGTCACTACAACTGCACAGGTGAGCAGAGGGCCAGCCAGGTGACAGACGGCAGGCAACAGGTACATGCACATGAACCTATGCAGGAGGAGAGAGGAAAGGGGAGAGAGGAGAGAGGAGAGAAGAGAGGGAAGAGATGAGAGAGGAGAAGGGGGAAGACAGGAATCAGGCTCCGTGCCTGTGCTGAAGGGTTCCACTCGTCGTGGAGAAGGCTCAAGTATAACATGTTCAAAGTACACGATCAAAGCAGACAACTCGTGATATCAGGAATGGCCTCAGGATCAAGTCTGCGGGCAAAGAGGCGGTCGTTACATTGGGGCATGGCGAGAGAAGAAGAAGAAGAAGAAGAAGAAGAAGAAGAAGAAGCAGAAGAAGAAGAAGAAGAAGAAGAAGAAGAAGAAGAAGAAGAAGAAGAAGCAGAGGCGAGAATCGGGGGCACGATGAGAGAGGAAGAAGAGGCGAGAGAGAGACGATGGAGGATGAGGTGGGGTGCGAGTGTTTGGGGGGCGTATCTACTTGTGTACATAGATATGTATCGACAGACACAAGCTCGGAGTTTTCCAACACTGGAATCTTGATTGGTTGATGGCATACGTACAGCACAATACAGCACATTACATGGACACGCACACACACACACACAAGACACACACTGTACACTGCAGGCAGGCACACGCAACGCTGGCCAGCTACTACGATTGGCTGGTTGGTTGACCGAGATGCTGTCCGTTCGTAGGAAGGTGCATATACGCGCCACTGCATGGTTAAAGCCCACAACTTCCTTTGGCCGTAGTTGCTATCTGGTTCCATGGAGTTCCATGTCGATGTTGCTTTTGCCCTGTTGGATGTTGGTCAGCAAGATACATCTTGAGAAAGCCTGGAGAGGCCTGGGGAAGCCTGGGGAACTCTGAGGAAGCCTGTAGATAGGCCGTAGATAATGTAGACAGACTGCAGCTAGGCTCTGGCCACTGCCCTGGCCTTGGCTACAGGCACAGTGCTGTGGCCTGGCCTGCACTCGCCATGCCATGGCTGTAGCCATACAGACGTGATACACTCACTGTTTTCGCGGCTCCACGTCGTTGAGTAGCATTGGGGGAAGCGGCGGGCGAGTCGCACGATCAATGGCCGCCACAGATTTCAGTCTGAGTCTGAGTCACCTGTTGGTCATTTGTGCCTTAACGCATCATTTTTCTAGCCTGACTATGCAGTGATGCTGTGAATATTGGCAGGCTAGCTGACAGACAGCGCGCCTCGAATGCGCCTCGAGACATTATGACAGTTGCGCAGAACAAAAATGACGAGTTATTATGTGCTGGTTTAATGCACCGAGAGATGAAGAGTGTGTTGAGTCGAGTGTTGCGGGCGGGCCAGCTCCCCGGCAATTGTTGCCTTTGGCATGAGACACTTGACGAAACAAGTCTTGCTGGTCAGCGTGAGCCTCGCTAGAATCTGGTGCACCGGTACCGCCAGACCAGCGTTAGCCTGGCTAGACAAGTCTACAAATGAAGCCACGATGTCTGCTATTGTGCAAAAACGAAGCGGAAGCCAAGGCTGCAATGATAGGCGTGCATCATCATATCGAGTTTCTTGGGCAACTGCCCACCGTGGTTTGAGCCCACCACGAGGCTGAGGCTGGAGCTGCAAAACAGCACAAGCCGGCGGAACCCTTCATGACAGCATCGCCATGTCAGTACTTTAATACTTGAATCATCGCAAACCCTCGGATTTCCTCTGTAGTCGGTAAGTTGTTGTGTACTATCGAGCCCGACGAGAACACACTAACGCCTCACAGTCTCCATCCTATAGACCCGCCACTCAGTGATGACTCCCTCGAAAGACGGCGATTCTAGCCGTCTGCCATCCCCCACCGCGACAACGCCACTTCTGCCAACTCCCGAATCATCAAAAAGGTCATCAGCCTGCTACTGCTCCGCGCCAAAGTCAACATTCGATAGCAAGAGACAGGACAACGTGGTGGTGAAGTCGTCGGGCTTAGTCCTGCCTCGAGCTAGCCTTTTGTTTTCAGCGCGCCAGGGCGCCCCCGACGCAAACAAGCCCGCGCCTCGGCGAGAGCCCACGGAAAACGGTGATGAACAGCATCGACTCCTGTCAGATTGTGAATGGAGAATTATCGCCGAGAGTGTCGGTGCCTTGGCAGACGGCGAGGATTCCAGCTTGGTGCATGCAAACAGCAGCCTATGGCCGGCGCGTGGTATGCCGCCTGGTCTCTATCGCGACGTTGTCTTTCTGCGGGCAAAGTACTTTTACCTGTACCACGCCATCATCACCGTCCAGTGGACCGGCATGGTGCTCCAGCTGTTTCTCGGCGCGTCGCTGACGGCCATTGGCTCGATGAATATCGAGGATAGCACGACCATTACATGTCTTGCGGGTGCCAACACGGTCATTGCTGGCATCTTGGCTCTTATTCACAACAGCGGGCTCCCAGGCCGCTACCATAATAACCGGGCCGAGTTTGTGCGTGTGGAAGACCATATCCGCAAGATTTTGGAGGGTGGTGTTGTCGGCCAGGACATGACGACACAGGACATCATTGCCGACTGTTTTGAGATGTACAAAACGGCCAAAGAGGCGGTTTTTGTGGACAGTCTGGCATATTCTGGAAGCCCGTTTGGACCGTCCTCGGCCACCACCACCCCGAGATACATGACATTTGTGCCTCGGACGGCAGCGTCTGTGGCCGGGTCTCTGCATGCCATGGACACACAGTCTGAAAGGCCGTCCAGACATCAGCATTCCAGCGGCGCAACGCCCTCGTCAAGTGCCAAAGGCGCACCGTCTGCCGTGTCGGGGCCGGGGCAGGGGTTGCTGTTGAATGCAGTATCTACGGCGACGCAGCATGCACGCGAAGACGGAGGAGCGCAGGAAGCCGCGCCGTTGATGTAAGACGGGGATTTGGGGGGGTGAGCGGAAGGACGTGTATGCTATGCGAAGGTGGAAAGTGAATCGTAGAATGTATCAGTCTCGAGTATCAATACAAAGCATGTGATATGTAATACAATCCTATACCTTGCCATGTTCATGATGTCCATGATGCGGCCAGCCACACGGATATGTGGCTGAGAGCTCATGCGGGAGGAAGCAGGTGGGATGCGGTGTGGCGTTGCCAATGCTACTTTGCCGTGACAAGGTTCTTTTTTTTTTTTTTTCCTTTTCTTTTGCTTTTTCTTTTAGCCTTTTTCAGTCTTTTTTTGCATTCTTCTAACCTTTTTTCTGCCTTTTTTCTGCCTTTTTTCTGCCTTTTTTCTGCCTTTTTTCTGCCTTTTTTCTTGCATTCTTTTGCTGCAGCTCCACAGGTTCGAGAAGCTTCAACGATCCGCTTCTCATTGTTGTATTTTTTTTGCTCCACCTTTACAACTTGTGGGCTGCTGGCATTCAACATTTAATCGTGATCGTGTGAATTGCAGGCAGAGAAATTCTTGGCCTCTTATTTTCTGTGTTTTTTTTTTCTTTTTTTTTTTGGCAGACAAGCTTGCGCACGACTTTTGTCAAAGAGTTGAAGAATGCGCGGCGTGGATTGAACGGAAGCTTTTCTTTTTCTTTGCCGTCTTTCTTTTTTTCCTTTTTTTTTCTGCTATTTTTCTTCTTTTGCTTCTTTTTTTTTCTTCTTCTTCTCCTCTCGAGCTTGCTCGCTCCTCTTCTTCCTCATCAGCCTTCTCGCTGGCCTGCACGCACTGCAACACGCATCGCCTCTGCCCGTCATGGTGTTTCCCAGAGCTTCGGTAAGCCTACCAGGGTAGCTGTCTGTTGTCCGTCCAAGCTAACCCGGCCCGTGCCTCTCTTCCTGTCTTCCTGCAGAGCTGCCGCTACGCCCGGCTGCCGAGCCCCGCGATCTCGCACACGAATATCGCCCGATTTCGACTCCCCTCCGGTGCCGTCGCCCCGGCGCTGCGCTCCCGCAATCTCCGACACCACAACCTCCGCGCCCGCAACTACAGCACTGGCCCGCCCGGGGCAAAGCCTAACGGCTACAGCCTGCCCGCCCAGAACAACGGCCCGGACCTCGAAAAGTCCCTGCAATATGCCGTTGCCGGCGCCGGCATCACAAAAAGGGCCATTGACTGGGAAGACTACAAGTACTCGGATGTCCGCAGGTTTGACGACCTGCCGGCCCGCGGCTTTGGCTGGAACCAGCACATGATCATCAACGCCGAACTACGCGAGGCTCTTACTATGATGCTGCGCCAGTTCAAGGCCCCCATCATGTACTGCTTTGCCTACGGCTCCGGCGTCTTTGCCCAGTCAAGCTCTGTCTCCAACATATCCGACGACGACTTTCGCGCCGTGCACCCCAAAGCCCCCGAGGCCTTGAAGCAGACCCAACGGTCTAATCCCAAAATGATTGACTTCATTTTCGGCGTGACCCATCCGCAGCACTGGCACTCGCTCAACATGAAACAGCATCCCGACCACTACTCGGGCCTGGCCAAGTTTGGTTCGGGCCTGGTGACGTCAGTGCAGGAAAACTGGGGGGCCGGCGTCTATTTTAACCCATATGTCGTGGTTAACGGCATGTTGATCAAGTACGGCGTCACCAGCATTTCCAACCTGTGCACAGATCTCTCCACCTGGGAAAACATGTATCTGGCTGGCCGCCTGCACAAGCCCGTCAAGATTCTACGCGACAATGCCAGCGTCCGCATGGCCAACCAGCAGAATCTCATGGCTGCCGTCCGTGCCAGTCTTCTCCTGCTGCCCGAGAGGTTTACCGAGCACGAGCTCTTCAATACCATTGCCGGCCTGAGCTACCTCGGCGACCCGCGCATGGCCCTGCCCACGGAAAACAAGGGCAAGGTCAACAACATTGTCTCCAACAATCTCGTCAACTTCCGCCGCCTGTATCTCCCGCTCATCAACAACCTGCCCAACATCGACTATACCGCCGGCTCTAGCCCGTCCGTCGGCCCTGACGCCAACGACTGGGCCTGGCTGGAAAGCCTCGAGAACCGCCCTCTTGCCCAAGACATGGACCCCGTGCGCCGCGCCAACATGGTGCGCCGCCTGCCTGCCGCCTTTCGCGGCCGGCTGTACTTTCAGTACCAGAAGCAATTCGGCATGACGCGCGCCGAGTTCAACCAGCTGATGGAGGATGCGTCCGACAACACCCCTGCCGGCATCAAGCGGCCGCAGGGCAGCGACTTTGACATGCGCATCGCTCAGGACAGGCCCGATAACCTGCACAAGACGGTGCGCGACACCGTGGTGCAGACCATCAAGTGGCCCAGCACGACCCAGAGCGCCAAGGGCCTGCTTACCGCTGGCCTCTCGCGCACTCTCAGATACATGGGCGAGAAGATGGCGCGATACCGCGAAGGCAAGATGCAGAAGAAGGAGGCTGCTACTGCTACTGCTGCTGCTGCTGCTGCTGCTGCTTCGAGCTCGTCGGCAAGAGAAAAGACAGGCTCTAGTGGCTTGGATACCTTGAACGAAAAGAAGGAATAGAACTTTGGAAAAGAAAAAAATGGCAAAAAAAAGACGGAAAAGGGTGCAGGCGAAAGTCTGCTTGCGGAAGTGACCTTTTGCGTGCAGGGTGGCGGCTGGCAATCACGGCGGCGTATTTTTTTATCTTTGTTAGGGGCCATTCTGATTGGAAGCCAGACGAGGTGAGCAGAGAGACAAAGGCATAGATTAATGGATCGCATGACATGCACAGCAGCAACAGCGGCAGCGGCGGCGGCGGCGGTGGCGGCGACTTGCTCGCAACGCCTTGCGCTTTACTTCTCTTGTGCCCTCCTCCTCTTCCTTTCCGTTTTGTGCCCGCTGCTTTGCGCTTATATGTCTCCTGTCCGGCCCGCTTCCGGAGTTGTACTCGCGATCCGTCCCGAACATCGTCGGTTTTAGCTCCGTGCTAGATGCGCTAAGGCGTCATAGTTGAAAGGTCTAGCTTGAGCTTAACCTGTTAAGCTTTTCTTTTTTTTTTGGCTTTGTTGCAAGCGGCCGTGGTTTATGGCTGTTTTTTTTTCCTTTTCTTTTTTTCTTTTTTTGCAGAGTCCGTTTCTTTCTTCTTCTTCCTCTTCTTCTTCTTCTTCTTCTTCTTCTTCTTCTTCTTCTTCTTCTTCTTTTCAGTCTTTCTTTGCCGTGTGTTGCTTCTTTATATACACATCTTGCCTTTCCATCTGCCCTCTGTCTCTGTCTCCGTCTCTCCATCTCTCAGCCCCCCCGCCATGGCCACCATCTCGTCCACCCCGAGCGTCACAGACCTCAACCTGATCCCGCGCGGCCCGCCACCGCCACTGCAGCGCCTGACGCTCTGGCTGCACGACCTGCTCCGGCGCGACTACGAAGATACGCGCGAGTTCGTGTGGCGCCATCCGTGCCACATACGCCTGCGCCCGCGCCTACAGCTCATCATGCGCTGGCTGGGCCTGTCGTGCGAGATGGCCATGCTGGGCTGCGCCATCTACATGGCCGTGCTGTTCAAGTGGAATATCGTGCTGACTATTATCGTGGTACGTTGCCCTCTCCACAGCTTTTGCGTTTCCTCTCTGTGTCTTCCTTGATGCGTGTCTTGCTTTTTTTTTTCTCATGCGTGGCCTGTATTGCTTTGTCCTGTCTACATGCTCTCATACTTACACCCGCACACCCTCCGCAGTCCGTCGCCGCCATCCCCTTCTCCTTCTGGGAACTCATCTGCCTCTCGTCACGCCAGATCCCACGTCTGGAGATATCGAGCCTCATGGTGTACGAGGTCACCATCCTCTGTCTGTCCCAGTTATTTGTCTCGGGACACTGCTTCACCCAGGCCGTGATGCCCACAATGGTCGGCTCTCAGCTATTGAACTACGAAGCCTGTCGCATCTACATGCTGGCATATGCAGTGCTGGGCTTGCTGGCAGTGGCCATGCGCTTCGTGTGCTGTCTTCTTGCTATGCAGTTAATCTCGAGACTCAGTTATAGGTGAAGTGAAGCCTCAATACTAGCATTGTCTTAATACAAAGAACTTGTTTTTTACGCCGTCGTGCTCTTTTGCTTGTTCTGCAGTTGCGTAACCCTAAGACACCCGATGTCTCATCTGCTGCGTTACACGATTCCTTGCCTGGCATGTGTAACACGGGTCGTGTGACTTGCTTCAGCAAGGTAACGTTAGCATTCATGTAATCTTTATAATCTAGCTTCGGTCCGATCTACTCCGTCTCACTCTCCCCATACATATTTCTTTATATAGCTTTAGTTCTTGCGGCGCAGGAGGCAGTGCTCCCCCCATTTCCTGCGGTACTGGTCCGGCACAAAACTCAGCTCGGGAACGTACAAAACCCGCGCAATCGGGTGCGTGCGCGCCGTGTCCAGGAAGGGCTGGCACGTGACAACCTCCCAGTTCTCCTTGTCCGCGATATAGTCGGGCTCCAGCGGCGGTAGTGGGTCGCGGTTGAGCGGGTAGTGCGTGTCGACGAGGAAGCCGCAGGTCCTGATGTCGGTGTACTTGGAGGGGTCCTCCTGGTTGAGGCTGTTGAAGCCACTGGTGGGCATCCACGTGGGCCAGGTGCCGAAGCCGACATCGGCCTCAGAGAACTCGCCGGGCAGCAGGCCGCGGAACTCGGAGCGGATGAACTTGGGCCGCATGTTGCGCGGGAGGAAGTAGGACGACGGGAAGCGGTACCATTCCTTGGCAAAACAGACGAACTCGCCAGGTTGGCCAATGCCCTCGTTTTGCAGAGCGCCAGTGCCAAGAGGGGCATAAATTTCCATTGGCGCCGCGTACGCAGTGTAGATGCCGTACATGCGCAAGATGCCCACGTTGACCGAAAGCAGGAACACGGCCACAACACCCAGGGCCTTGATCTTTGCTGGGATCAGAGAGAAAACGCCCTTGGGGTTGCCCGAGATGGAGAGCACCATGTGGGTGGTCATGGCAGCGTTGAGAACGAGGAGGGGGTATGCAGGGTACATGAAGCGCTCCTCTTTGTGGGGCTGCAGAGTAAAGATAGCGAGCCACATGTAGAAGGGGGCCATGAAGACCAGGGTGCGCAGGCCGCTCTGCACGCCGCCAACCGAAGGCCAGAGCAGCTTATGGAGGGCAAACACGGGGAAGCAGGCAAGCGCGAGGACAAACCAAACGTTGAAGTTCAAAAGCAGGTTCTTGATGTAAAAGTCCCACGGCTCAGTGCCATACAGATCGGGGCCTCCGGAGGACGAGAAGATGTTGTATTTGACAATATTCCACGGCAGAACAAACAGCTCGTGATAGAAGAACCAGTTGATAGAGGTGTCGAGGCCCTATAGCGCCGAGTGTTAGCAACAAGGTGTCCGTCCACGTGTTCAGGGTATTTATGGTGCGGCTTACAATCAGCAAAACAGCAGAGACAGCCCCCCGGACAAGGCGAAGGAAGGTTTCGTAGATCTCCTCCGGGCTGGAAATAAGAGCCAGAACAAGCTCTTCAGCAATAAAAGGCGCCATCAGGGCATAGGAAAAGGGCCAGCCGAATATGGCACCAACGGCGAACCAGAACATGGCCTGCGACGTATGCAGGCCGCCGCGCCAGTTCATGAACGAGTTGGTGCCGAGGATGGTCGCGTACATGGCAAAGCTGCTGGGAAGCAACGCGGTCGCAGCATGGAAGTAGCCGGGAGAGAAGATGGAGGCGATGATGTAGATGATGGCCACGCGGCCGTTGAGCGTGAGCGTGATGGTGCGGTAGAAAATGGTCTGGACCAGGGCGTAGACAAAGCACAGCGCATAGCGGACAAAATAGAACTCGGCGACCTACATCCCACACAGCGTCAGCGTGCTATTCTCAAGCAGTCTCCAGAGCATATTGTACGGCTGGGCCGGGGCCGGTCTTACCTTGGTGGGGAAGGGCAAGATGCGGCGGACATTGGCCACGATGGCGTGCATGGAGATGTAGCCCCAGTCTCGGATGGCAAACTCGGGCGAGTACTCCCAGGTCTGCAGGCCGTAGCCGTGCGAGAGGTAGTGTGTGGGTTCCCAGTAGTTGAAGGTCTCGTCACAGTCGGCAATGGGTGAGTACAGGGCCGAGATGATGCCCGACGCTAGAAAGACGTAAAAGGCCGTGATGGGCTTCATGGGGAACGGGCTCGGGCTGCAGGCACAGGACAGCGGGATGCGGTTAGCAGGCAGATCTCAACACACCGCCAAGGCACAAGCTCGAGAGGTCTCTCCAAACAACACTCACATCTTCTTCTTCTTCGCATGGTGCGCATCCGGGTGCACGTAGCCCCGTTCGCCGGGCGGTGCTGCGGCGTTTGCCATGTTCGCTGCGCGGGGCTTCTTCGCGATCGTGCTTGCAGGGAGCAGATTGCCAGCGTCAATGGGAGACACAGGGCAAGCGATGGGCTGGAGTGGGAGATTTGGAGATGCAAATGCGGTGATGCAAGCGAACACAAGAACGATGGAAAGCTTGCAAAAGACTTGTTGGGGCCCAGCTCACACAAAGTTGAGCTTGGCTTTTGACAGGCCACGGTGGGGGTGGCGATAAGAGCTGTCGAGCTCTGCGATAAGCCTATCGATAAGACGATAGCGATAAGGTCTGTCTGATAACAACTTTTTTGCTCGGTTTCCCCGTCAATATTTTTGAGACCAAACAAAACTTTGCGACAATCTGCAAGCGCATTCTTCCCACTCCCACCACCACCACCACCACTACTGCCTGTGTTTGTTCATTTGGTGGCAGTCGAGATATACTTTGGTACATCGATATACTTTCGGACTTCTTGACTATTCCTGACTTCGCACGCGTTGTTCTTCGTCTCGCCTCCCACCGCCCGCTCCTCCCGCCCGGCATACCGACACTTGTCTCCGCCTCCCACACATCGTCATGTCCAGCTTCTCTGGCATTCCCGGCCTTGGTGCCTTGCCTCCAGCTGACGCCCAGCCCCAGGCCCAGGCCCAGGCTAACAGTGGCGGTGATGTTCACATGGACATGGCCGATGACTCCATCCCTGCCCCCGCAAACCCACCCGCCGCCGATACCACCGACCGCATGGACACTTCTGCCGAGGTTTCCATCACCAGTGCGCTCGAAGCCATGCTAGATGACTACGAACCCATGCCGGCCCCGGTCCCGGCTTCACAAAATACCACAGCTGCCTCTGCTCCATCGGCTGCGGCTGCTTCTACTGTGTCTGAGTCGCAACCAGTAGCCGCCAACACCAACACTGGCGATGCCATGGACATCTTCCAAGAACCCGCCCAAATCCCTTCTGAGGCTCCCCATACTACTACCGCCTCTGTCCCTGCCTCTCAAGTTCATGAGGCCACTGTGACTTCCACGCAGGCTGATACTGACATGGCCACCGATGCCCCGGCGCCTGCTGAGGCCTCGACAGAAGCCGAGCCACAGGAGGGCCAGGGCGAGGACCAAGGCAACGAAGACGAACATCCAGAGTGGGAAATCGACTCCTCCCCCTACCAATCATCCTCCGACTCCTCCAGCGACAGCGACAGCGACGATGACTCGGAAGACGAAAAGTACGAGCTTCTCGGCATCGAAGAGACGGCACGCATTCTCATGAAGGCCGAGGGCGACTCCGACGACGAGGGCGAGAGCTCCGGCAAGCCCGGCAAGCAACTACGCACCAAGAACGAAATAGACGAGCAGTACGCGCCGCGGCCCGATGTCGTCATCACACCCGACATGAAGATTGAGCCGCTGGGCCTGGTGGAACATGTTGTTGACAACACCATTGTCGTCCGCGGCTTCACTCCCGCCGAATACCAGGTTCTGGACAGTGGCTCCGTGCTATGTCTGGCCGACCGCCGTGTCATTGGCAGCATCTCGGAGCCTCTTGGAAAGGTCCAGCAGCCCATGTACCTGGTCGGTTTCCAGCGCGCCGACGAAATCGACGAGTTTGGCCTGAAGATGGGCATGAAGCTATACTACTCTGTAGCGCACGCCAACTACGTCTTCACCTCCGCCCTCAAGAACCTCAAGGGCTCTGACGCATCCAACATCCACGACGAGGAAGTCGGTGCCGATGAAGCCGAGTTCTCCGACGACGAGAAGGAGGCCGAATACAAGCGCATGAAGAAGCAGAAGCGCCGCGAAAAGAACAACCACAAGAACGGCGAGCCCTCCGCCGCCGCCGCCGCCACTGCCACCTCGGGCCTACGCAACGAGGTCAAGCAGGACAACGGCAAATCCAAGCAAGACGGCCTTGACTACGACGGCGACGGGTCCTACCGCCGCCTAACGCGCCCGCCCGGCTTCGGCACTGCCACCGCCACCAGCCAGTCCAACAGCGCCGGTGCCAGTGCCAGTGCCGGTTCCTACCAGGCTGCGCATGCTGACGATTCCAAGCCGCGTGATTCCGGCCATGCCCGTGGATCAGGCGGTCGTGGACGTGGCGGTGGCGGTGGTGGTGGCGGTGGCCATCGTGGCGGTGCCAGCCGCGGCGGGAACATGGGCATGGGCATGGGCGCTGGCTCTCGTGGCGGCAGGGGCAGCCACCACCAGGGGTCCTGGGAGCCCAGCTATCCCCAGCCCCCGACGCACAATCAGGGCTACGCCCAGCATGCCCAGCCACATCATCAGCAGCAGCAGCAGCCACAGCAGCCACAGCAGCAGTTTGGCGCTCCGGGCACCACATACCAGGCATCCACGTACGCACAGCCCAGCGCGCCGGGCAGCTACTACACGCCTCCAGCTCCGGGCACGGGCGTGCCGTTTGGCAGCGGCGTGAGCCCGTTTGGACAGTTCCCTGTGCCGCCTCTGCCGCCGCCGCCGCCGCCGAACGCGAATCCGGCTTCAATCCCGCCGCTGCCGCAGTTTGCAGCGGCCGCGGCGGCGCTGGCTGCTGCGGGAGTGCAGTTGCCGGTGATGCCTGGCATGGGGCCTCCTCCGGGCGGGCCGATGATGCCTCTCCAGCAGCAGCAGCAGCAGCAGCAAACCCAGCAGACGCAACAAACCCAGCAGCAGCAACAGCAACAGCAGGCTGCGGCGTTCGCGGCTGCTGCGGCCCTTAACCCCGGCCTGTTGCAGCTGGTGATGCAACAAGCAGCAGCGCAACATCCGGGATACCAGAACCAGGGGCCGCCTGGGGGTCGTCAATGAGACATGTGACGCGACTAGACGAGACGAGACAACACGAGACATGTCCATGTAGAAGCGGGTTACTAGATAGACGGTTGGAGTCCTGTCCTTTGTTGTTCATGCCAATGATAGATAGTATGTAAAAACGGCACAATACCACGCGGTCATTTTTCCTTTTTTTTTCCTTTTTTTGTTCTTGTCTTGCTTGCACTTTGCTTTTGTTAGATGATGGCCATGACGGCAGGCCGGGCTCATGTTTGTTCTCTTGCTGCTCTTCTCGTCGTATAAAAGTCCGTGAAACCGAATAGGGTCTGATCGAAGCAGGTGATCGACAGACAGATAGACTATACGTACTGATCCGCAGATCATAGACGGGATAGCAGAAGAGAGCGGGCAAAATGGAGGAATACATGGTATTGCACTAAATAACCCGCCGCCGAGATATTGGCACTCGCCTCCTCTTGTGGCGTAGTCTTCCCTGTATCCCGAAGAAAATAACAAAAAAGACACCAGGTTTCTCCCGTCGTTTTTGACGTTTCCGGGCCTTGGGACAATGCAACTGGGCGATCGAAATTTCAACATGGACGGCCGCCTTGACCTCGATGTTGCACTCGAATATCACAGTTGCGCTGTCCCTCCCAAACAAACGGACGTGAGCAGCATGTTTGGTGAAGAAAGACCGTCGTGCTTGGGAAGGGGGGACGATGCTTTTTACCCTTTGCCCTTTGGCTTTGGCGTTTTTATCTAATAGCCAGGGCCAGGGAAGCCCAGCAATCAATCAAGCGAGACGGACACACGCTGCAAGGACCCTTGTTTCAATGGGGGGGAGAGGATGGGGGCTTGAGCGAGCCTCCCCCCCCCCTTCCATCCCCATCCCCCTCACCTCGCTCTCTATCTGTCTCTTTCTTTCTGTTGGCTAAGGTGCAACTCTGCCATGGTTAAAGTTGCCAAGCCAGCAGAGCTTAGTCAGTGGGCGCTGTTTTTGCGTTTCTGGTGCAGATCATGTACATAAACAGGGTCATGGGCAGACTGGGATATGCACATGGCGTGTTTTGTTTCGGATTTGCAACAGGGACCAGCTGTGTAGTTTTGTTGTCGTCAGAGAGCCAATCCAGGAGTTATGGGCATCAGCATCACTGCCACGCCAGACATCCGCGGCCAGACGCTCAGAGAAGCTCGCAGGCAGCACACAGCATAGCAGCGCCTACAGTGCGGTGCGGTGCGTTGCGGTGCGGTAATTTGCAGCCCGCCCAAAGCCCTGGGCAGAAACAGGTCGGCCTCCAGCTTCAGCGGGTCCCTGGTGGCATGTGTAGCCACTGGGGTTTTATTCACTGCGTCGGCAGGATTCGGTTGAATAGTGATTAGTGATTGTCTGGTCACAGAAGGGCACCGGCTGTGAGGTGGGTGACCTTCTGCATTGATGCTTCAGGTTGAGGTCGCACTGGCACTTGTGGCCCCTGGGCAATGACTGTCTTCTTCTTCTTCTGTGTGCGGTCCGGGTCGATGGGCATGACAGTCATGATGGTGTGATTGGAGGGGGACGGCGCCTAGTCCGCTGTTACAGAGCACAGGGTGAGGCAGTTCATATATCTCATAGCACGCAGACATCGCCTACGGGTGCGGTCTATCTCTGTATGTCAATCCGGGAATGAAGAGGGTAGTGGTTTTCTGATGTTGGCAGAATGGGACGGCGATGGCCATAGGCCTGGGATCTGCATAGTAGCATTGGACACGTGGGCGTCTCGTTTGTGGCAAAAGCCGTTGCAGTTCTATCGAGAGCTGTCGAGATATGACGTGTATGAATAGTATGCATGGCAGCTGTCGAGAGATGACGTGTATGTACACTCTGCACGAGGAGATGTTGAGATTGTCTGTCGAGGCAAAGAAGAAGCGAGCGTGACAAGGGTGTGTGACAAAGGTGTGCGAAGCCAACCCAGATATTGGATATCAATATCAATAGGTCACGTGACGCTATCGCTGAGGCCGTCCCTAGTATGCCTTATACCCTAACGATGTGAGCGTACCTTACCCCACATTCCAATATGCTTGCAACTCGGTTGATATTGTGACAACTGGCTCCACACCATAGTAGCAGGTGGCAAGATATATGCACGAGTGACAGAGTCTAAATTCCGAGGCGGAACAAGCGATTATGTTGCAGTTCAGGAACAGAAACAAAAAAGAAGCATTTTTGGTCGTTCTATTTTGCCGGCCAACAGAAGAAAAGAAAAAAGAAAAAAAAACGGACTGGGTGCACGGTGGGTAGAGTGGACCGTGGTGGTTCTAGTGCAGCACAGCAAAGAGTAGTGCCGGCCCAGCAGGAGAATAAAAAAGCGACCAAAGGAACGAACAAGGTGGAAGTGAAACATGCGGCAGGGCCACGTTTGTTCTTGTCCAGGGAATTGACGAAAAATATATGATGAAGCCAAATTAGCAGAGGAAGAGTCAAAAAAAAAATCGTAACAGGAGATTCAACTTGACTTCTACTCAAGCAGACGCGGCTAAAAATAGTTCGCGACGTACCAGACTTGAGGACATGAAAGTTTGCTTGGATTTTATGCCGCAATGCTTTTTTTTAAGTGTTTTTTTTTTAATAAAAAAGTGGATGGTTTATCTCCAGATGCCAGGACTTGGCTGCCAGATGGCAGCATGCTCATCTGACAGCTGGTAGACAATATCATAATCCCCCCCGCCCACTCTGATGACAACTTGTGTACAAAAGTAGAAAAAGAAACCAAGAGCAATGTAATACAAATGCACAGGGCAGGGAGCTAACAGGCAAGAAAGGAGTAGGGCAGCTCCGGCGGTACAGCAAAGACGCAGGTACCAGGAACAAAGAAGACTCGCCTTGATCTGAAACGTGCTAAGAAGCACAGCCAGCGTGCAGAGTCCATACGGGGAAATCCGTGGTATAGGTAGGATGACTGTACAAAACAAGAAGAGCAAAGTGAAGTGGGAGGGGGGGGGGGCTGTTTCTTACGTGCGTGAGTGTGTGTGCGTGATTGTTGGCCGCCCGTCGTCATAGCTAAGGGGCTTTTCAGTTTTTGTGCTCGAAGCCTGGCTCGCCAATCACCAACAACGTGTGCCTGGGAATGGCAGGGCCGTGTAACTGACACGAAAATGTAATCGACTGTGTGTACATGTGCACTTTTGGGTTTGATTGGGCGTCAAAGTTAAATAAGCTGTCAACCAAGGCGAGGGCTAGTTTAATGCTAGTAGTAGTGCTAGAAGCTCATAGTAAAATTAGAGCTATACGATTTGTGAGATTGTGGTTAGTAGGAGAGGGGGCTAACTAGCTGTCTTGTAGCTTGAGGTTTGTAATTTATAGCCTGTAGCTTACTGTTCATGCCCTGAAGCTGGAAACCAGAAGCTGGAAGCCTGAAGCCTGAAGCCTGACTCTGACAATCTATCCCCTCTAGCTTGTAGTCTGTGACGGTTTCTTACCTGCTATTGCGTTGCCTTGCATATGTAGGAATGCACATGTCTGTACTGGATGTGCCCAAGACAAGGCTAAGCAACAATCAATCGTTCTCAAGCAACTTCGCCGATCACAATATTGTTAGGTCAGCTACAGTTACACTGATCGAAGAGTCCAACGCAAATGTGCAGCTTGGGTCGCAGCAGCTTGTGGCAGCCTGCAGTGGCCTGCAGCGGCCTGCAGCGAGATGGGTTGCAGTTTTTGTAGGCTTTTTGTTACAGTGCAGGGGGGACATGGGGATTTTCCTGCTCTTCTGTTAACTTGTCACGGGTTTTGGCTCCGGTCTGTGAGTTTGAGTTTGTGAACATTGCCGGGGAGGGAGGGGGAATGATAGGAGAGGCCTGGGGATTTCCCGGGAGGAGGGGGGGGGGCAAGGACAAGTAAGAGGAGACCAGGGAACGGAAAGATGACGAGATAACAAGATAGCAAGAGGGAAAAAGAAGCCAACGGAGATGGAGGCACGGGGAACGGGGAACGGAGAAGGGAGAAGGCAGAATAGAGGAAGGGACACACAGACAGAGAGAGTGAACTGGACCAGACATAGGAATGCAACAGGAAGAACAAGATCAGTAGCAGCAGCAGAAGAAGAAGCAGAAGAAGAAGAAGAAGAAGCAGCAGAAGCAGCAGCAGCAGCAGCAGCAATGGGTAAACAATGGGTAAGCAATATAAGATGCAAGCAACATAGCTTCCGGACTCGCTCGAGATACAGAGCAACAACAGAGACAGAGCCGTACAGAGGTCAAAGTCGACGACAAACAAACACACGAACCCAATAGTCAAGCAATTTCCCCTTGTGATTGCATTGCAGGTTGCATGGGTCAAGCCCATGGGCATTACATTACATCACTAGGCTCGCGTACAGCCCAGAGCCTAGCAGGACCAAGGGCCTAGGGGTCTAGGGGTCTTAGGGGTCTAGGGGCCGTGGGGGAGGGGGACAATGACTAGACTGGGCTGCTAGCATGACCCAGCCGGCACTGGGTTGACATGAAGACAAAGTTGTTTCGTGCAAGTGGGGAGGGGAGGGGAGGGTAGGAGAGGAGAGGCGAGGGGGGAACAGGCAAAGAGGAACGGAAGCAATGGAACAAGGCTTATCACGAAGCAGGTAGTAGTAGTAGTAGTCGTAGGAGCAAGAGCAACAGAGGCAGGGGGAAAAGAAACAAGGTCAGAACCAGAACATCTTGGCGGCTGATTTATGATGGTTTGAGGCATAGTGGAATGGGTATTTGTTGGCACACTGCAGAGGTTGACGAGAATTTCAAGAGCGAGGGCGAGGGCGAGGGCGAGGGCGAGAGAAAGCGAAAGAGAGAGATTTATTGTTGGTCTGGACCAGGCCGTACGCATGTAGCATAGATACACTGGCTGCACACTGACTGCACATTGACTGCACACGTACACAGACAGACAGACAGACAGACATCTCCGCAGCATCACGCCCAGGCATCTTTCTCCAGTCTTTTCGTCTCCCCCTTACTCTTGCTTGCCTGAGGCCGACGCAATACAAGCCAAAAGATGTGTACACTTTCCACAGTGAGACAATTTGTTGGCTATAGGACCAGGGCAGGGCAGGGCAGGGCAGGACAGGACAGGGAAAGGAAGAGTGAGGCAGGCAACACGCCTAGGAGATCAGGGAACATAGAATGGCTTTAGCTTCTGGAAGAAGCATCGAAGGCAACAAACAGCGAGCGAAAACGTACGAGGCGGCGATAGAAGACTGGTGGAAGGGAGAAGAAGGAGGCGGAGGCGAGAAAGGCACATCGGTGTTTTCTTTTTATTTTTGCTGCAGTGTACGGTTGGGCGTTGCTTTGCTGGTGTTGTGGTTAATATCGTAATTCACGAAATGTGAGAGCACCGGCCGGAGAGTTGGGCGTGCGGTGGATGCGGAGGGGGTGCATGGGTGTGCGTGCATTGTGGTGATGGTGATGGTGATGGTGGTGATGGTGGTGATGGTTTGCAGTGCAGATATCATGGCGGGTTTGCCGGTAGGCTTATAAGTACCTGGGTACCTGGGTACATGTGTGTAGTGGTGTGTGTACGTCTGTAAACTGGTATATGCGCTTGTACCGTATACCTCTTTGTTAAGCAGAGGGGCGGACACGATGCGATTGGCCGGCAGTGTTTGCTCTTTCCTGATATTTCTGATTCTTTCTGATTCTGTTCTATTCTTTTGTATCCATTTTTCTTGCTTTGTTGACATAGTTTTTTTTTTATTAGAAAAATCACTGCCTCTCTCTCTCTCTCTCTCGTCTTTGCTGCTTCTGCTCCTCTGAGGCGTGGCTCTATTTTTGCCCTCGCTTCTCTCTTTTTTTTTCTTACTATCCACGTTTTGCTCTGTTTATATGTTCCGTCTTCATGCGCAACAATGCGTGCACGGGTTCTCAATAATTCACACCTGCTTTTCCAGCACCGTCCCCCATCATATTCCCACCCGCCCCCTTAAAATCAGCACCCACCTAACCCCCATCCTTGCCCTTGTCCCTGCCACCCTTACACAATCCTTCAGATCCTTCATGCCTTTGGTCCCTCTCTCAGATCATCCTCGTCCTCATCCTCAACGTCCACTTTGTTCGTTTTATTATTATTTTCATTATTGAATTCTTTTTTATTTCTTGCTGTCCGATCTGCATTTTCCTTGGCTTGTCGTCACGTCGGCTTTTTTTTTTTTCTTTTTCGCTCTTAATTTTGTGCTGTTTCTGCTGTCTTTTATATATCGTCAAGCCTTCTTTTTATTTTCTTCCGCCCTGTCATCTTCCGCTTCCCCTCTCTTGACTTGATCTGTATTGATACGCTGCTGCTGCGCTGCTGCTACTGATCACTTCCGGCGACTGTGATAGCTTGCTGTCTTGCTTCAACCCACCCACCGTCATTCGCCTGTCTCACCCTTTCTCACCACCAACTCGCACCCGTCTGCGTTCTCTGTTACGTCGTGTTCTTGTCTTGTTCCATCCGGCTTCTTCCCGTCCTTCCACCCTCCCTTGCGTCTCGTGTCTCGACTCGAGAGTCTCTGATCCGAGTCTCCCTGCGATCCTCCGCCTTTCGCTCCTCATCTTTATTTATCACGTCCATCGACCCGTGCTTGCACCTTTCGCCATGCGCCTGCCTCTTCCCGCTGTCCTCAAGCGGCACGCCCTCGAGCCTCGCTACGATACTATCCAGTCCTCAACATCTACTCCTCCGTGTACTACGACAACCACTTCACCACACTCTGTTGCTCGTCCCTCTGCCAACATGAACTCCTTCCACCTGCGCGCTGAATCCGATGCCGGCTTGGCCGTCGACGACCAAAGTGTAAGCACATGATCCTGTTCACTTCGTACTCATCCTGCCCTCCTCCCTCCCTCCATGCATGCTCTAACTCTATCTCCAGAGCGATGCCACTCCTTCAGTAGCCACCACCACCGACGAGCTTGCTGGCCTCCCAACTCAGATCACTGAAATCGAGGGTCCTGCCATTGAAAACACTGCTGGTTTGGCACTAGCTGGTGCTCTGACCACTGAATCCGTTCTCACCACCGCCACTCAATCTCCCACCATCGGTGCAACCTCTGTCTCCTCGGCCACTGACACCTCCGACTCCGACTCCGACTCTGGTCTCTCGAGCGCCGGCGTCGCAGGCATCATCATCGGCCTTCTCGGCCTTGTCCTTGTTGCTGGCCTCGGTGCTTACTTCTTCCTACAGCACAAGAAGAAGCAGGCCCAGCGCAAGAGATTGATGGAAGAAAAGCCCGACTTCCTGACCTCTATGAACCCCAACGGCTCGGCTCCCATCCGCCCTGCTCCTCCTACCGGTCCTGGCAGTAGCTTGCGCAACACTTCTACCTCGGGCCCCAGCGTGCCTCTTAAGGATGTTGCCTCTGCTGGCTCTGCCGGCTCTGCTGGCTCTGCCGAGTCCACTACTTCTGCCCACCCCGACTCTGCCAGCCTGCGTGAATCCCAGACCGAAGCCAATGCTGCCAACCCCTTTGGCGTCAACGCTGAAAAGATCAACGCACCCGAGTCCCAGAACCCCTTCTCTGATGAGGACAGTGTCCTGCCTGACTTTCCTCTTCCCGATCCCAAGCACGCCGACACCACCGCCACCGCCACCGTCACCGCTGCCGTTGCCGCTACCACTGACATTGACACTACTACCACTACGGCCACCACCGCGAACTCTACCCTCACGCGCCAGGCCTCGCGCCGCCACGATCCCAGCAAGCTTGACTTGACTCTGCCCACCAACAAGGGCCTTCCCGGCCCACCCAGCCCCACTGGCAGCGACTACAGCGTCAACATGATTCCCGATGGCCAAGCCCCGCCCCAGACCGACGGCTCAGCCGCCATTGCCGCAGCTGGCGGCCCCACCACCTCGGCCGTGCACCGCGTCAAGCTTGACTTTGCGCCGTCGATGAAGGACGAAATGGAGCTGCAAACCGGCCAGCTGGTGCGTCTGCTGCACGAGTACGACGACGGATGGGCTCTGTGCATTCGCCTTGACCGCTCGCAACAGGGTGTTGTGCCGCGCACGTGTCTGTCGGAACAGCCTGTTAAGCCGCGCGCGTCCACTGGAAAGCCCCCTGTTTCCATGAACAACTTTGTTCTTCCTGCCACAGAGAGCGGCCGCAGTCCATCGCCCGGCCACGCGTACTAGACCGGCTTTGACATACTGTCTTGACCGGGCTCTCCCTTTTTTTTATTACTATCGTTATCTAATGCTTTCTGTGTTTCCTGGGCGGCGTCTTGGTTGGGCTGTGGCATCGGCATAAGAAGGGGGCTGTCTTCAACGGCTTTTGATTCATTTTCTTTCTGAGGGATTTTCTTGTTTTGGGCTGGTTTGCATGGGATATATATCCCGGGGTCTATCTGTTTATTTCCTTTTCGTTTCCTCTCGGCACAGCGGGCGCTTCTGGAGTCCTACATCTTTTCTGTTTTTTTGTTCCTCGTTTCATTTGCTCCCCATCGCGGCTCTCCTACCGCCCGGACCGCACTGCGCTGCATGGCATGTCCGGCCGCGAAGCTCGCCGCCTTGTCCCACATTCAGTCGTTTTTTTTTTTTTTTTTTTTTTTTGTTTTAACCACCTCTTAGCCCCCCCTCCGGGCTATTTCCCCCTGATTTCTTGTTGGTTCTCTATGTTTTTTTTATATGTATAAACTGCGCGCCGCGTGTTGATGCCCGCTTCTGGCAAAAATTAATCTTGGTTACATTGTATTTCCTTTATTTGCTTGACGTGTTGCTGTGTGTGTGTGCGTGTCAGTACTTGCATTTGTGTCTATTACGATTCGTGTAACGTAACAGCCGTTCGTTGGTCTTGTGTGTAGATGTGGCACACGTTTGTGGCACGTCGAGTAACAGGCCAAGAGCCAAAAGAGACGTACATATATATATATACACAAGCGACACATACATCGCACACACATACAAAACGTATAGCCTAGCCTAAACGCTGTATTTACATGGCATACATCTCAACATATAGCCTGGCCTAAACGCTGCACCAACACATGCGTGTATATATATCTTCCTTGAACCAGCCGAACCAAACAAGAAGCTTTACAAAAACAAAAAAAAAAAACAAAAAAAATACCACCCCATTTCTCTCCACGCTCTCAGAGCGCGCACGCCCCCGCCCTAAAAGACCTTGTTCATAGCCTGATGCGCCAGCTCGACGCCCAAGAACGTCGCTGCGTTCGCCGGCACGGCACGCGCCAGAGCGGGCCCAAAGCCGGGGAAAAAGGCACGGTAGCCGCCCTTGGCGAACAGCTCGCGCACGACGCTGCCAATCGTAGCGTTGCCCTCGGCCGTCTGGAGCCTGCTCTTGACCGTGTCGATGGGGAACACGGGCACCCACATGGCGACGCCGGCGGCGGCACCGGCCACGGTGATGGCCCCCAGCGACAGCTCGCCCGAGGGCTTGCCGGCGGTGTCGGTGGGTGTCAGCCGGCGCTTGATGATCTCGTACGTGGCAAAGTAGGCGGCGCTGCCGGGCCCATCGCGCGCGAGCGTCGCCGCGCTACCGCGGAACACGCTGCGCAGGCCGCCCTCGCGGTACAGCTGGCGCACAACGTCGCGCGCGCCCGAGTACTTGGGCTTCTCACCGGGCGCCAGCGTGCGCTGGCCCTGCACCTGCAGAATCACCTTGACACGTTCGAATGGCGCTGTGATGGCTGTCATGGGCACTGCCGAGAAAAAGCCTGCAGCGGAGATTTGCGCAATTGTGAGTGAGTCGTCGGGACTGGACGGGAGAACATGGCGCACGAGGTTTTTGCCGAGGTCGTAGCCCCAGAAGGACACAGCGACTGTAACCGGGGGGTTAGCTAAGCTGAGCAGGAACAGAATAAAGAACCCGAGGGTCTCCGTGGGAGACACACGGATGGCAAGGCGGGAAAATCGAAAAACTCACACATGGGCGTAACACCAACCAGCGGCGCGCTAACTCCGGCATACAGTCCGCGGCGCAGGCCGTCCTTGGCTATGCTCTTCTTGACCACGTCGACGGCGCCCGAGTACACGCCGCGCTCAGCCGTCTGCAGGCGCACCTTAGCCAGGTCGAAGGGGTGGCCGACGACGACGGCGCACACGCCGCCGAAGCCGCCGGCGACCAGCGAGCGCACCTGGGCCAGCAGCGCGGACTCGGCAGCAGCCACGGTGGGCACTGCGGCGGCGATGGCGTCAGCGGGCTGTTTTTGGGAAGACGACATTTTGTGTGTGTGTGTGTGTGTGTGTGTGTGTGTGTGTGTGTGTGTGTGTGTGCGGGGGAGCGGGGGGGGGAGGGTGAGCGAGCGCGCACGGGGGTGGGGGGTGCGTTTATTGCGTG
>JADILG010000152.1:0-37131 GCA_017591655.1 Thielaviopsis populi | reverse complement strand
TTTTTTTTTTTTTTTTTTTTTTTTTTTTTTTTTTTTTTTTTTTTTTTTTTTTTTTTTTTTTTTTTTTTTTTTTTTTGCGTGTGTGTTTTTGTTTGTTCTCTTGCATCGTTGGAGGCGTCCCCGGCATCCCATTCTTCATTGTATGTCATCTTTTTTATTATTCTGTCGTTCTTGGCGCGTACCGTCGTGGGCTGGGAGTTTTCTTTTTGATTTGTTTTTTTTTTTCATGTCCATCTTGTCCCCCGCGCCCTGCAAGACGTGAGCGACAACTCCAAAACAATTCCCCCTTTTTATCCACCATTTATTCTGTGTTTTTTTTTTTTCTTTTTTCTTTTTTCATTTTTGTGTTTTCTCTTTTTCTTTTTGTCTTTTTGGTTTGTGTTGCGTCGAAAAATTTGCTCAGTCTCGTGAGACTTAGTTTGCTCCTCTTCCAATTATAATTTGTATGCCTTTTTCGTATTTCTTTTTCGATACCTCTGAATCGTGAAATGGCTTTTGACGGCTCGTGATGTCATGTGACGTCGGTTATCGGTGTGTTTGTGTAACTGTAGCACGGGCATGTTGCTCGCACTGTCCTGGTATTGGCGCTTTTCGTACTGTTTTAGGCACAGTGTCGCTCGCATCTACATACTGTGATGTGTTCAACCACCTGGCTTGGGCGAAGCTCCGATGCTTGCTTTTCCATGTTTTGCTTTTGTTTTCCATCCGAGTCCGACTTGAAATTACGGCGCCTACATTTTCTTAAGGGATTCTTTTTTTTTTGACATTTATAGGATTTGATTCTCATTGTCACAAGCCCGAACACGCTACGGACAACGCACAGCAGCCTGACAGAAAATGGCGCCTATGTCCAGCCCATCAGCCTCGCCAGCAGCAGATGTAGGCGCAGGCGCAGGCGCAGGCTCAGGCGCAAGCCCGGCGCCGGGTATCGCATCGCCCTTGGCATCGGTGTCAACGTCGGACGACGACGCCGGCCAAGGCATCCCGCTGTCCATGTCGACATCGACCTTTCTGACACAGCTGCCGGCCGACGCCACGGAGGCGCTGCAGGCGGCGGGCCGCTTCGCGCAGGACAAGGTGGTGGTGCGGTTCAAGCCGGTGGGGGCGGCGCCGGCGCCGAGGCATGAGGTGTGCAAGATTAGTGCGACGCAGAGTTTTGAGGCGGTGGTGGTGTTTTTGCGCAAAATGCTTAAAGGTGAGGGACAGACGGAGAGACGGAGAGACGGAGAGACAGAGAGACAGAGAGACAGAGAGACAGAGAGACAGAGAGACAGAGAGACAGAGAGACAGAGAGACAGAGAGACCGCCATCAACTGACACTCAGTATAGTCCAGCAGAGCGACAGTCTTTTCCTGTACATCAACAGCGCCTTTGCGCCATCGCTCGACGAGGTCGTGGGAAACCTGCACAGGGTAACTATCACCAGCCTACTCTTGAATGTCTCGGCCAGCGAGTCTATGATTTGCTAAAAGATTTGCAGTGTTTCAAAAACGGCCAGGACCAGCTGGTAGTGGTGTACTCGGTGACGCCCGCCTTTGGCTGAGAACTACGACGGCGGTTGACGCAGATCCGTCGTCATGCGTGTGGTGTGTGTGCGTGTGTGTGATGGGGGCTCACGATTTGAGACGAAAGAAGTTCAACGACGCCATGTGCTAGATAAGCTATACCTGGTATGCATGCCACAGACTACAGACTACAGATGCTGATTCTGGTGCGCGCACCATAGCAGCGTCAAGAAAAAAGAAAAAGGGATTCGAAAAACAGACACGCTCCGCTCCAATCATGCCATTGCAGGGCTATATACAACAAGAGGAGAAACAGACGAGAAGCAGACGACAAATGAACAAGAAACAAACGAACAAGACGCGCCACTACTCGGGCCCGGTGCACACATGTCTACGCCTTTTCGTGGCCGGTGGCTTTGGTCGCGGCCACTGCTTCAAAGGCTTCAAGCACATCCTTGGGAATGGGATACGTATGCTCTGGCGCCGGATACTCGCGGCTCTTCACGTCGGCCCTGTATGCTTCAATGGCCTTGAGACTCTCGGCCCACACATTGCCGTACTGCTTGACAAATTTGGGCAGGAAGCGGCCCGGAGGAAAGTGGCCGGTCATGTCGACCTGGACCAGGACCTGGCCGGAACAGCAGTTGCCGGCGCCGATGCCGATGGTCGGAACACTGAGTTTCTGCGTGACGACGGCCGCGACCTCTGCGGGCACGGCCTCGACGACCATGCCAAAGGCGCCGGCCTCCTGCACGGCGAGCGCATCGTGGAGCACGCGCTGCGCGCCGGCGACAGTCTTGCCCTGCACGCGGAAGCCGCCGAGGGCGTTTTGGCGCTGGGGTGTCAGGCCGATGTGGCCCAGCACGGGGATGCCGGCGCGCGTGATCTTGGCAATGGTCGGGGCCATTTCGGCGCCGCCTTCAAGCTTGACTGCCTGGATGCGGCCTTCCTTGACCAGGCGGATGGCGGATGCCAGAGCCTGCTCGGGCGAGATTTCGTAGCTTCCCATGGGCAGGTCGCAGACCTGGAAGAGGGGGGGTTGTGTTAGCTAATGCGGGGAGGGGGCCAGGCCTGGGCTTGTTGTGGTGGGTGGGTGGGTGGCGAGCGAGGAGTGAGGAGGGGACAGGAAACATACGGTAAAGGCGGCCGAAGTGGCGCGTGCCACCGACTTGCAGTGCAGGATCATGTCGTCGAGAGTGATTTCGCTGGTGTCGGGCATTCCAAGAGCGACCATGGCCAGACTGTCGCCGACCAGGATGATATCCATGCCTGCGGCGTCGGCGACGTGGGCGCTGGGGAAGTCGTGGGCGGTGAGCACGGCAATGGGCTCACGCTTGCGGTACATGGTGGCGAGGGTGTTGAGGGTGACCTTTTTGCGGGTCATGAGAGACGGGTCGCCCATGGGCGAGTGCGAGCTATGGCGGACGTGGCGCATGGGTGCATGGCGACACGAGGGTATTGGATGGGAGAGGGGGCGGTGGGTGGGGGAGGGAGGGGAGGCCGGGGAGCCGGAGCCGGAGCCGGAGCGGGTGTGCAAGAGAGCGGCGCATGAGCGAGAGCAGGACGACAAGCGAGTCAGTGCAGACGGCCGCGAGGGAATGCGTGGAAGGAGGGACATGATGGGAGGAGGGGGACGAGGACGACGGAGAGGAAAAGAGAATAGAGGAAGTGAAATAAATGAAAGTAATGAAAGAAATAAAAGAATATATATGTATATATATATATATTCAGCGAGGCCCCAGAGCGGGCAGTCCACGCCGTACTGTGATGTACAGCTGCTGTGCTTCGATCTGCGCCAGACACAGACGCAGGGGAATACTACCAAAAGCAGGTATTTATAGACAATAAATACACATAAAACAAGACAACATAAAGGTCAAGCAAAAGACAAGACCAGGACGGGCAGAGTACGCAGACCGGCCAAGCGGGCGGCAGGCCCAAAAAAAAGAATATAAAAAAAAAGAATTATGGCAAAACGAAAAGACTGACAAGTCTGCAGAAGCCCGCACCAGAAAAACCAGGCAGCTCGAATTTCTCCAAAAATTAAAAACCAGGGCAGGTTTGCGCTGATCACTTGTTGGATGACTCCTGCGTTTATATGTAGGCCTGGGGATCATGATGGGATTTACTCCGTACTTTTGAGACTGACGTTTTTGTGCGGCGCTCGAATTTAGGCGCGTGTTCTGTGCTCAGTTCTACTGTTGCCGAGAGAGGGCCTCTAGGGTTGGGCCGAGGGGGGGGTGCTGCTAGGGTTCGGCTGAGTGAGGGCCGCTAGGGCTGGGTCTGCCTGTCCGTGCCGAGTCAGCAGACTCAGTGGCGTCATTGCCGGGCCTCAGACCCAGGGTTAGCTGCTCACGCGACCACCCACCCACCCCGCTCCGCGCTAGGGTTAGCCGCCCATTGGGCTTGTAGGGCCAGCTGTTCTGCTTCTTCTTCTTTTCCGTTTTGCCCTTCAACCGTTTGCAGCCGATTTTTTGCCATCTTTTCTTCTGTTAAGGCAAAGTTTTTTTTTCTTCTCGTTTTTTCTATTTCTCTTTTTCTCTCTCTTTGTTTCTCAATTCTGTGTTCGCCGTTCTTTGATACGCAATCTGCCGCGCGCCAACCATCACCAACCTTTGCTGCCCCTCCCACCCCATCGGATCTTCACTTCACTTCACTTCCCTGTGCCTTGGTCAGCAGTCAAGATGAGCAGCCCTCGTCGCAGAATCGAAACCGATGTGAGTCTGTTTTGCTGCATGTCCGCTCTGTGTCCACGCCACGCTCGCCTGCTAACTCGTCGTCTCCTAGGTCATGAAGTAATCCGAGCCCCGCCTCCGCCTCCGCCTCCGCCTCCGCCTGCAGACCATCTTGCTAACATGCCCCTCTCTCCGATAGGCTGTACGATCCACTGCTCCCTCTACCGCCTACCCGTGATACCCGCTGCCCGCTGCCCGCTGCCCGCTGGACTGGACGCCTTACTTACGCGCCTCTGAATATATAGCATGATGAGCGACTATGAAGTGACACTGGTCAACGATAGCAGTACGTCATTGCCACAGCGCCACCGACACATGCTTCCTGGGTCTTCAGCTGACAGATTTCAACAGTGTGAGAACCCAACAGACAACAGCAGCCACGCGCAGGCAAAGAAGCGCCGGTCTAACCAACGAGCGAGCATAGGAGCGAGTTCTTTGTCCGCTTCAAGGGACCCGCCGAGAGTGAGTTCCCTTTTCCGCTCTCCTCCCGGGCCTCCCCTCCCCGAGTCTCCCCCCCTCTTCCGCTAACGCCTGCCCCCCTCCCCACAGCCCCGTTCGAAGGCGGCCTGTGGAAAATCCACGTCGAACTCCCCGAAAACTACCCCTACAAGTCGCCTAGTATCGGCTTTGTCAACCGCATATTCCACCCCAACATTGACGAAATCTCGGGCTCCGTCTGCCTTGACGTCATCAACCAGACCTGGTCGCCCATGTTCGACATGGTCAACATCTTCGAGAGCTTCCTGCCGCAACTGCTTCGATACCCTAACCCTACCGATCCGCTGAACGGCGAAGCTGCCGCGCTGCTGCTGCGAGAACCCAAGGCGTACGATGAAAAAGTAAAAGGTACGAGAACGAAAGCAAACTGGCTGGTCTAATCTCACGTTGCCCATGCAGCCAGCCAGCTCCCCTTTTTTCCTTTTCCTTTCCTCTTGCGTGTTTCTCTTTCATTCCCTATCTCTCTCTCCTCCCTTCCTCTCTCTCCCCCCTTCCTCTCCCCACGCTTGCATGCCACACACACCCTCCCGCTAACCAACGCTCGGCTTCCCTCGGCCTCTTCACCCTGCAGAATACGTCGCCAAGTTCGCTTCCAAGGAGGCCGCCGACGAAACGGGCGCTGCGTCAGATGACGACTCGGACCTCTCGTCTGTAGTTTCATTCAACGACGACGACGACGATGACGAAGAGCCCGCCGCTGCCGGCCAGATGGACCTGTAGAGCCCACCAGCGGTCCGGGCCGGCCCCGTCCCCGTCATGATTATCTCTGTTCTTTTACGATCCCCAGACATGAGAGCCTAATATATGTAGTCCCTGTAATGAGCAACTAATTATCAACAAACCCTGGCCCGCCAGTTTGCGTTTTCTTTTTCTTCTTCTTCTCTCCCCCCCCTTCTTCTTCTCCTCCTCTTCTGCCCTCTGCCTTAGTCTATTAAGTGTACACCGCGCCAGCCACTACAACTGTGAATCCTGTTCTTCTTCACTGCCGTTCCTAGTCGTAGTAATATCACTCTGACCCCGAGGAGTCGTAGCTGACTAATGCCGTCTTGGGCTGCTTTGCCTTGGCTGCTGTCTGTGCCTGCGTCTGCGTCTGCGCCTGCGCCTGCGCCTGTGCCTGTGCCTGTGCCACTCCTGCAGCCTGCAAAGGCTCTCCATGTGCACTCGCGCGTTTCCGCTTGATCCCCGCAATGCGCCCAGAGCTCTGCGGCTCATCTGTTCGCCTGACGAGAAACGGATCCTGGGCCAGCCGCGTATTGCCCACTACTTCTGCCACAAACGCGCTCTTGCGCGCTGTAGCCAGCGCCTCCGACTTCAAGACTCCTCTGCCGCCGCGCCGTGTAGCCGCTGTACCTGCGTCTGCACCTGCACCTGCACCTGCACCTGTACCGGCAGTCGTCTTTGCGCCAAACAGGGGCTTTGCCAGCACCTCCCTCTCCACGCCCCGTGCCGCCGTGGCCTCATCGCCACCAAAGTCCACCAAGCTCGCCCGCAGCTGGTCCTCGCGCGACTCCGCGAGCAGCTCGACGCCGGCCGACAGCGACAGCCGATCGCGGACCTGCTGGGCAGCTGCAGCTTCGCGCGCGCGCTCCTTGCGCCCTGTGCGGAACGCGGCGCGCAGCTGCTGGTTGCGCGTGTACGGATCGTCCCACGCGCGCTCCGCTGCGTCCTGCAGCTCGTCTAGCCGCTGCGTCGCGCGGGCCTCGTGCGCGCGGTCAAGGATCGTCTTTTCCAGCCGGCCAAAGGCCGTCTGCCGCATCTGCTCGCGCTCCTTAGTAGTGGGCCCATGCTCTAGCCCTGGTTCTGTCGCCAGCGCGTCGCTGCTCTCGTGCACGAGGTTCAGCGCGTCGTGCGCTGCGGGCCCGTCGAGGTCTCCGCGGTCCTGCCGCCGGCCACCCTCGGCGACCACGTAGGCCGTGTGTTGCGGGTCGGTGCGGATCTCCAGAGCACCCCCGCAGTCGGCGTGGCGCATGCGAAAGGCCCAGATGGGCGTGGTGTAGTAGGCGCCGATCTGGCGCTTTTCCGCGTTGAACCGCACGCCCTGGCCAATGAGCGTTTCGCGCGGGCAGCTGGCGCACCACACATTGAAGGGCATCTCGAAGCGCACGATGATGGCGCCGGTCGAAGCGGCCTTGCGCCCTCGCGCGCCCAGCGGGTGCTTGCGGTGCAGCTGGTTTCCGGAGGCAAGGCCGTCGGCGTCGGGGGGGACGTAGCGCCCCATATTGAAGCCCTGCATGGCGAGGAGCTCTGGCGTGAGTCAGGGCAGAAAACCGGTGATGTTTGTTTATAAAAGACTCGACGTGTGTATGAAGCGAACCGGCTGAGAAGCACTGTCGTGGCTTGAGGGTCACACAAAAGCACTCGCAGAGCGGAAAAGTGAGGCCGGAGAGGTTCAGTAAACATTGATCCTGATTGGCTGGATGACTTGGAGACCCGCTTTTACTCGAGACAGCCGAACTGGGGAAGTTGCCTTTCTTGGAGGCGTCAAGAGCTGTGCTACCACCAATGTACTTTGTATAATGTGTCGCTTACTGTATGCACCGTGTATGGATACTGTACGTCTACCACTACATCTCCCTCCCTCTGCATCTCACGAGTCTCTCCTACACAGTCCCCCCAAACCAGGGCCGTGGCCGGCTCGCCACTGACATCTCTCGACACCCTGCTGTAAACATGCCCCATGCTGCAACTCCAGAGCTCGTATCACCAACAAACACTCTTCGTATAAAGAACATGGATTGTCTTGACACCCCCTGGCCATGGTCATTTATAGCAGACATGACATCCCTACACGGGGCCAAAATAGAACATCGGTGCCGGGCAGACCTGGGTTCCCTGGTCTTCTGGCCACGGTATGAGCTGACGCGCCTGAGACAGCACTCGTCGTAATGACCACATTCACACAATCTCAACAGCAGCAACAGACAATACATGGCAAGTTCGAAAACAATGAAATCAACTATTATGAGGATATCGGGGGAAAAAAGAGATGTGAGAAATATATGGCAGTCCTTGACATGAAAAAGAAAAGAGAAACGAAAAAAAAATAAACCACTCGATGCGCCTGAATTTGTACGTTTACCGCTTGTATGTTAATCACGGCATGGTCAGCATCCACCAGCAAATATCACCATATCCAACTAGCTATTTACAGAGCGACGGCCATGAACATGGCAGCACCGGCAGCGAACAGCGAGGTCGAAGCCAGCATCTTGGCGGCAGCGCTGGTGACGGTCGTCGAAGTGGAAGAGGCAGCGTCAGAGGTGGAAGACGAGGTGGAGTTGCTGGACGATCCGCCAGTGGCCGAGGCAGAGCTGGAGGCAGAGCTGGAGGCAGAGTCGGTGGTGGAGCTGGAGCTAGAGCCAGTGCCGGTAGCCTGCGAGGCCGACGAGGTGCCGGTGACGGAGGTGCTCAGGGTCGAGGCCGACTCGGAGCTGGTCTTGGTCTTGGTGGAGGAGCCCGAGGTGGTCGATGACGACGACGACGAGTCAACCTTGTCACCCGAGACCTTGATCGACTGCCAGGCGCCGGTCTTGTCGGTGTACGTGTACGAGCCGGCAGTCTTGTTGCCACCCATGTAGTCCTCGATGACCACCTTCTGGTAGTAGGCCTTGTACGACTTGCCGCCGCTGAAGTCGGACATGCCGCCGGCCCACTCAACGGTGCCCTCAGCGGCGGTGGAAGAGCCACCAACCCAAGTGCCCAGCTTGATCTGCATGGGGGTCTGCGGGTAGCCGTTGGTGGCGTCAGACTCGGCGTAGGTCAGGGTGCGGACGACATTACCGTCCAGGATCCACTCGATGCGCTCGGCGGTCCAGTCAATGGCGTAGGTGTGGAAGTTGTCCATGGCGTTGTCCATGGCGGTAAAGCCGCCACGGTCGTAGGTCTCGGTGTTACTGCAGATGGCAATGTTAGCATACGCTGTGCGGTCTTTGCAGCTGGACATTGGGTTAAACTCACCCCTTGGAGAAGTAGTTGGTCTGGACCTCGTTGGGCTTGCCACCCAGCCACTCCCAGTCGATCTCATCAAGATCGTCGGACTGCAGCACGGCCGAGGTGACGATACCAGTGCCGGGGGCAACGCGCATGGTCACTTCGACACGGCCGAAGAAGATGTAGCCCTTGGAAGAGATGGTAGGGGCGTTGGTCTCCTTGGAGATCTCGAAGACGGCACCGAGCTCGTCGTCGTAGTCGATGGTGGTACCGTCGGCAACGTGGAACAGGTCGTTAACCTTCTCCTTGGTGAAGTCGATGGTGTGGACACCGCCGATAGCAGGGTCAGAAGGGCAGGCTAGAAGACACAGTCCAAGTTAGCTATTTGATTCAACACGCCGGTAAACACGCCAGAGGCGGAGAGGCGCGGCTTACTCTTCTCAGTGGGGTTGCAGAGAGTCGAGGTCTGAGCAAGAGCCAGAGAGGCCATCAGGGCCACGGAGGAGATCTTGGCAAACATGGTGGCAGACTTTTGTAAAGCGGTTGACTGGTGAAGCGGCAAGAAGAAGAAAAGCGAACGTGTAGTATAAAAAAGGATGTAAAGAAGAAGAAAAAAAAGAAAAGCAAGCTGAGAAACCAGTAACGATTGACAAGAGGTCTGGAGAGGAGAAGAAAGAGAGAGTCTAGCCGGGAGAGAAACAGCGAAGGACGGCAAGTTTATATCTAGCAACAAGTGTTTGCAGGGGCCATACAAGTTGAATACGGCACAGGGGGTGTGTGCTCAAGGCATCAAATCACGGGAAACATGTAAAAATAGAGAGCCATTCACCCCCCCCCCTCTTCCCCCTTTGCCCTCTTCCTGCTGGCTTCTCTAAACACTGACGGCCAGGCACCATTACACTTTGACTTACAGAGCCAGAGACCCATACCCAGGTACAATACGGATGCAGCAGTGTCCTTTTCCCTTGGCACCAGACGGCCAGAACAACAACTTCAGGGGGCGTTGACAGGGAGGCGTATGCCTTACAGCAAAAGCAACACTAGTTCCTATCTGCTTCGCCCTGTATGGAATAGAAAAAAAAAGAGAAGAAAAAAAAGAGAAAAAAAAAACTCGTTAGTCAGAAAACGCCCAGGTAGAACTAATAGGACCCCGCCTGGGACGAGAAGGATCAAGACTAGGGGCCCCCCTTCTGCAGGTAAGAAAAGAAGAGAAGAAACAGAGACAACATGGGTGGATGTAATGGAGACGGGGTTTGGGGTCTCCCTAGTTCCTAGTCAACGGGTTGATAACAAGGCCGAGCCAGCAGCAGCCAGAGCACAGAGAGGCCTAGCCAGAGAGACCCGGACAGAGAAAGAGCAAGAGAAAGACAGAGAAAAGGCATAAAAAAGTTTCCTACAGGCCTAAACGGACCCAATCAACAAGTTATGCAAGTACGGCTCGCCGAGTATCAGACGATAAAGCCCACACCTTCCTTTTTCGTTCACGTGTACCCACACGTTAAAGACGCACTTGCCTTGTGGCGGCGCCCTCTTCTCCCGATCTTTTTTTTGCAGTTGCCTTTTTCTATTGTTTGTGCCTGCAGCTCTTTCCTTTTTTTTATTTTGTTTTTTTCTTGTTTTTTTCTTGTACAACTTGCGCCGTCAACAGAGGAAGGTGCTACAAGACTTTAACAGGCAACTGCCTTGCCTCGTTTTTCAATCCAGACGACATGTCCTCAAGCTGCCTTTACACCCAAAGCATTAAAATAAATAAAGAAAAGAAGAAAAAAAAGAAGAGAAAAAGTCGGAATACAGGAGCCCCGAGACACAGTTAATTACTAACCCATATAAACCCTCCAAAGGGAAATGGAACAAAAACACGCAAAATGCTGACCCAAGAAACTACCCCCGTCGCTCGCCAAAGCCTATGGCAAGGGGCATGACTGGCCTCTAGTCCCTATTCAGCAGTGCTCATTTCTTCTTCTTTTTCTTCTTCTTCTTTTTCCTTGCAAGATATCCTGGAGGAGGGGTCAATTTACGAGGAGGAAGCACGACAGGCCATAAAGTAGTGGCCAGTAGTAGCACCCATCACCCACTACAGACCGCTACAAAATCTTGCTGTTCCTCTATCAGCATCTCGTCTCGTCTTGTCTCGCTTTTGCTTTCGCTTCTACTCTCGCGTCTGCTCTCGCTCTCCAAGTCTCCTACCAGCTCACCCTGGCGAAGCCCCCCAGCAAAGCTCACCTGCCAATATCTCGGCTACAGCACGGAAGATGTGATTCTCCACAACTTTGATAGCGGAAATGACAAGCATGGCTCACTCAACACAATGAGAGGGAGCAGGACAGTATGGTTATTCAGTCAATCATAAAAGGACATTCCGAGTAGACTTAACTGTTCATAGCATTGCGTGTTTGTGTTCTTGGATTCCAACCTTGACAGTTGCGGCTACACGTCAACAAAATAAAAAAAAAAAAAACAAGTGGTCGAAGCGCTTGTAAACAAATCTCGGCAACACGAGGTTGCTCTGGACAGCAACAGCACGGGGCATGATCTATGCATCCAGCATGGCACCCACCCACATTGCGCCCTGCTGATGGGAACTGGTCCAGCTCTCGCCCACTAACTAAATTGTCTTCTAGCGCTACATTGTTGCCATAACCTGCATCGGGCACATATGGGCCTTCGCCCGGATCATGTCATAGTACAAGAGACCAGGGCGCGGAGCTTCTCTGGGAAGGAAGACGGACGGTGTAAGCGAGAGGAATCTAACATGCGGGGCGTAGAAATGCAGAAGAAGAAGATGACGATGGATGGTTGCTTTGGGAAAAGGCATAAGATAGAGAGAGAAGAGAAGAAGAAAAGATGTAGAAAAGCAAGACTAATACAGTGACGCATGCTGGGGAGGATCATGTACTGTAAAGATACAGACAGTATACATGTTGAAGAGAGCAAGAAGAAAAAAAAAAGACAAAAAAGACAAAATTGCCTCGTGATGTCCAAGACAGCACATAAGACTGGCTAGTCTAGTCCAGTTTTTGGCAGGGGGAGATCACAGACAAAAGAAAAGAAAAAAAAAGTAGAAAAGATACTACTATAGGGCGTGTCTATAGCCGTCTCTGCGTTTTCTCACAGTTTCTTGGCTGTACTATGCCAAGGGTTACAGGTTCAAGTAATGTAATTAACGTAAGAAAAGAAAAAGAGAGAGGAAAACAGTAGGAAAAGAATACAGACAGGAAGAAAAAAAAGAAAAGAAAAAAGAAAAAGGAAGAAAATTGTTTTTTTTTAAAAAAAAAAAAAAAAAAGAAATCCCCTCGTAGGAACACGGATAAACTCTTCCTCCCAACGGGATAGACAACAACGACTGCTTTCTTTCCTTTTCTTCCATGCTTCGCTTGTGTGAAGAAGGAATGAATCACAACCAAGAGCTGTATGTCGACCTCACAGGCCCTCCAAACTCTAGTCCACACACGCCTGGCCACCTTGGAAGAGCAGACGATCGTCTCATCTGACCTCCCCTCCCCTTCCCTTCCCTTCCCTCTCTTATCTCCCATGTCTCCAACTGTAAAGAAAATATGCTTTTTCATGGGGCCTGTCAACTTGCAACTCTGCCTCTCCGTCGTCCAGCCCACATGCAGAACCAGAATATACAGAGGCCGACGCGGAGGCAGCCACAACGACTGGCCGCATCACAATATCCAAAGTCGTGATAGCGTCCCGGCCAGCGGCTTCCTTCCATCGTCTCCCATCCATCGTGCTTCCTACGCCTCGCCCGTGTCTTTATTTAGAGAGGCATTGCTCGTAACTAAATCCCAGACCACTTGTCAGTTGTGGGTTTTTTTTTGGTTTTTTTTGCTAGTCCTGCTCATCCTCCGCTGCCAGTTCACTTGCAAAACGAGGGGGGAAAATCAGTGGGAAAATCGGGGGGGAAAAATAAACACGAAAAATAAAAGAAAATAAACACGCACCGCCCCTACTATCTCTACCCACCCCGACAATCACATCCAAAAACAACAAGACAACACATGCGAGCCAAGTCCACGTCCCTCGTCCTCTCAGGCCCTTCTGCCCCCATTAATACGAACGAGCATGACAACTCAAAGCTAACCAAACACCAAATGCTCAAAAAAAACCCAGCAACCAAAAAGAAGAATACTGCAGGGCTACACAGCAAAAAGAACCACAAGCCCCTAGGGCTCCCTCTCTCTGCCTGCGTAAAGGGGCAGAATAAAAACAGACACGATCTAGGCCCTGTCTGCTACATCTGTTTGGTGATAAACAAAGCAACCCCACAACCACCCAGGAGGACCTCCTGGTCCTCCTCCCCCCATAGTCAGTCCCCTTATATTGCCCTAAACCCTTACATGGCTTTTTTGTTTCTTGTCTTGGGCTGCATGTCTCCCACCGCTTCCAGTGGTAGGCCCAATCCCATGTCGATATCCTGGTTCACTCTCTAGCAACAGTAGCACCAACTAGCACACTCTCTACAGAAAGCTTTAACCGTGACGAGCCTAGCCAAGATGCAATATCCAAGTTCTCACCTCACCAACCCTAACATACAATGTCCCTGAAAGCGACCCTATCCCAGGCTCGTCTGTCAATTTCCCATCACCTCCACGCCCAGACCCTGCCAAGTGAAGAAGCGTGATTGATTGTCCAGAAGGCAGGAGGACAACAAACCTCCGCTGATATGTCAAGTTCCTGATAATCTTAGTTTCCCCAAATCAAAAGCTTTCGCTTTGGTTCGTGGGCGCTTGTCCTATGTCACTTTGTCACGTCACACTTCCAGGCCCTTTAACTAGGCGTTTCTGGCGGGCTTCTTCATTCTCTTCTTCTTCTTTCTTCAGGCGCCTTTTCCGCCTCTTCTTTCCGTCTTCATATGTTTCCCTTCTCGTTTCTCTTTCTATTGTTTGCTCTTATCCTCGTCCTTGTTCTATGTCTTATTTTCTCTCCCTCTCTCTCTCTCTTTTTCTCCGTCTTTGTGTGTCTCTCTCTACACATAAACCGGCCATGTAAGCGTAGGCATAAGCGTAATGAGATGAGGCAGCCGACTTGATCACACACACACACAAGCAGTCAAGCCCAGTGTCTCATGAGTCCGGAAAATCCAACCAGGGCAGAGATACAATCCTAAAACCCAATGAGTGTGCCGAGAAACAATGCAAAAAAAGGGGCGCCCTTTTGTCTGCTCTTTGTCGTGTCCCCCTAAAACCCCGTGCTAAAAAATAATAATTTGCCGAATAACAGGACAGGCCTCCGCATGCAGAAGAGAGAACATCAGAAACAACTAGGGGAAGAATACCAAGAAACAAACATCTCCAAAAAAAAGCCACACCAGGCCACCTTGAAGCTCTCAGCTAGCCAACTCGGAGCATGCCTCGCCCGGCTACATACAATGCCGATAAGAGACGCAAACGTGAATGACCCAAAGACGCACCTGGACCCGTCTTTCCTTGGTGGCTTAAGGCCGTACATACACACATGAACAATACATGTATGTATGTATGTATCAGATTGTGAGGCGCATCATCGCTCGAGTACCAGGCCAAGGACAGAAGACAAGAAGAAGCCTAGGCTGCCCTCCTGCCTCATCAAGTCGTCCAGGTGCAACGATTATTTTCTCTTCTTGTCTCTGTCTTGCTTTATGCATAAGATGCCAACGCGACGTGAATGTTTTATCTTTTTATCTTTCCACACGGCTGATGAGCCCGGCTGCAAAGAAAAAAGGTCTGCGCCTCAATGATCTCATAGCCCTCTTCTTCTTGTGTCGCAGTGTCTGAGTGCCTTTTTTTTTTCTTTTTCTTTGCTTTTTCTTCTTCTTTTCTTTCTATTCTTAAAGTTGGAGAATAGGCCATAGAGGCAGCCGGGAACAGGGTGGCTTTGCTGTCAACTCACCGGCTTCTGGGACGCAGAAGCATGAGAACACGTGAAACGTGAGATGGACGTGTGGCTGGCCTGGAACTCGGTCGTAGCCCTTTTTCTTTTCTTTTCTTTTTTTTTCTCCGTCTTTGTCTATTCCATCATGAAGAAAAAAAATACTGTTTTGGGAAGATATGGAACACAGTGAATCTAGACTGTTGCGCCCTAACAAGCCCAGCCCTGAACCCCATCATAGACACCGCAAGCCACTAGGAGGCGCCATAGGCGGATGTGGGCGTGTGAGGTCGAGGAAAGAGGGGAGAAGGGGCTGACTTTGCCGATTAACGACATGTGAGACACCGCAAATCAACCTGCCAAATTGTAGATGATACAGCCAGAGTACGCGCGTACCCAGAAGGAATGATGCTTGCTGTACTGACTGCATAGAGTAGCTGCATATGCGCATGCATAGTAGCGATTGATACCAGCGGCTTGATACCAGCCGGGCTTTGCTTGTGCTCTGGGTATACCAACATCTGTGAGCAAGACAGTGGGTTTGATGGGGATAAAACAGCGCTGGGCTGGAGCTTGTGACATCACCGGCTGGCGACCACATCGCTATGCATACTGGCTTTGCTTGTGCGTACAGCATTGCTCGGCCAGTAGACTGCGAGCACGCTTTTACTGTGCTTATACAAACGATCCCTTGACGTTGAAAATGGGTCTCACACAAGAAGGGCAACTGCTCTTTCCGGACGCACTAGAAGAGGGCCGAGTCATTCCAAAGATACCGAAAACGGAAGGTGCAATTCGGAGATTTGGACCCGGGGACTCGACCTCGGGAACTCGGCCCCGAGGACTATTTGGAAAAGGAAGGTACCGTATCGGACTTGCCAGACGACCACAGAGGGCTTGTTTTTTCTCTTTCTTTCTTCGAGGTCAGTCCTTGATGGTCCTGTGCTACTTGATTCACTTACAGAGAATGCATACAGATTGACAAACATTCCCCCGCTGGTAGCTAGTCAAGTATGAGCATGTGTGTTACGTATGCACAACACAAGCCAGACACGACGCCACTGTGTCATGGGCTTCGGGGCTCACAAAGATAATGATGGACAATAACAGGCGCCAGATGGCCTGGCTTGGTTGCTTGGGGGATGCTGTGGCACCTGTCTTTCTCTGACTGATGGGCTGCTGTGTGACTTGGCAATGATTTCGCAGACATGCTATCCATTTGACCCACGACGGGCCCAGCTGATTTGCGGGCTGTAACTTGACACTGGTTTGACAGCCAACACGGCGATATTGCCGTGTTTTCAAGCGTGTATAGAGCATCCCCGTGATGCAGGCAGCCGAGACACAGCGAAGCTAAAGAGACGCCTTCCTTTTTCTTTTATGCTAGAGACTTGAAGGGTGACTTGCTGTCCTTTCAGATGTTCCCTCATTGGCGAGGACTGGCTGGTTCATGCGTACTACGCGAGTAAAACGTGTACAGCCCAAGATTGGTCGGTGCTCTGCTTGTGGTGCTTGCCATCCGCCCGCTGTTTGCGTTGTGTTGAATGTGACAATATATCCACTCAATGCTGTATTTCTGTGCCTGGTGTATGAAAAAAAAGATGCCCAGGAGCAGCCCCGTACATGTCCACATTTTGATATGTGATCATGGCCAGTAACAAGCCGAAAAGCCCTAAATCTTATCACCATTAAGAACCGCGCGAGCTTCGTCACTTGTCCACCAGCCAACACCCGCCTTTCCAGGAAACTCGAAGCGAGCCATGCTAGCAGCCTTAATTTCCACACTGTATCCGGCCTCCCGCGGCGTTTGATAAAAGCCGTTTTTGATGATTACTGGGTGCATAAAATGCTCGTGGAGATGGTCCACATACTCTAGAATCAACCGCTTGCCCGAAACCACGACGTAGTCAATGATGCTGAGATGCTGCGTATACTCGGGAAGCCCGACACCGCCCGAGTGCGGCACAATCGGCACGCCTAACTTGCGCGCAAGCAGCAGGATCGCAAGTACCTCATTGACGCCCCCGACACGACAGGCGTCGATTTGGCACACGTCGATTTGGCACACGTCAATGGCGCCAGTGGCCAGAAACTGCTTGAAGAGGACGCGGTTCTGGCACATTTCGCCCGTGGCCACGCCGATACTGAGTGGGCGCAGAGTATCACGGATGGCTTTGTGGCCAAGGATGTCGTCGGGCGAGGTTGGCTCTTCGATGAATCACGGCTTGAAGACGGCCAGCTCCTGCATGTAGGCAATGGCTTCGGGTACTGACTAGACCTGGTTGGTGTCGACCATGAGCACGTTGCCACGGTCGTAGCCAATGACGTCTCGCGCAATGGACAGTCGGCACTGCGGTGTTGTCAAGGGCGTCCTTGATGCGGGCGTTCTTGCCGGGCTCGGTCTCTTTGAGCATCCGGATAGCTTCCTCAGGCGTGATAGCGTCGGTCATGTAGCGACAGTCGATGCACGCCACGAACTCCTCGGGGCTCATATCGGCCACAATGCGCCACACGGGCTTGTCCAGGGCCTTGGCCCAGAGATCCCAGATGGCGTTGACGACAGCGCCCAGCGCTAGATGGATGACGCCCTTCTCGGGACCAACCCACCGGAGCTGGATGTCGTTGACTAGATGGCGCCAGGTTGCGCCCCAGTCAGACTCCAGCTGGGCAAACCAGTGTACACACATCGTGATATTGGGTGCTGACAGGTCAGCACTAGGGTTACTAGGGTTGAGCGAACTGCCGATAGACACCGTACTAAAAACTGTGTACCAGGCTAAAAACAGCGCCTGTAACAGTGCGGATACCAGCGCAAACGGAACACCCATCAACCAGCCCTAGATTCCAAGTCAACATCGCCGAATCACCGCTCCAGCTTCATTTGCACGACTGGAACGCCACCAACAAAGCACACGCCATCATTGCCATCATGGACGACGACGACTTTGACGACTTTCCCGATGACTTGCTGATGCAGGCTCTTGAGAGTGCTGAAAAACAGGCGCCCAAGCCGACGCCGAAGCCAGCGGCAGCGGCAGCACCCGATTCTCAGGATCAACCGCTGCCGCCGTCTCGGGCTCCCGGCGAGACTCTTGCCGGCCAGATCGGGCCAGTCAAGATTCAGCAGCCGGTGCCTCGGCGCCTCCCGGCCCAGTCAGCTGCGCCCGCGAGCAAGACAGCCTCCGCGGCCTCTGCAGTCTCCGCGGCCTCTGCAGTCTCTCCAGCCTCTACAGTCTATTCGGCCTCTACAGCGGCCCCGTCCTCAGGCTCTACGCCAGCAACAGCACCCACGCCCAACAAAATCGTGCAGCCAAAGCCGCAGACCCTGGCCAAGCCGAGCTCAGGCTCCGCGATTATTGTATCAATGCGTCAAAAGGGAAACCCTGTTCTAACGCACTTTAAGAAATGTGCGTGGGAGTATGGCGATATCGTGGCCGACTATGTCCTGGGCGTGACGACATGTGCGCTGTTTCTGAGGTTCGTGAATCAAGCAGAAGCCCCAAGATGGATGGCACCGCTTACTAATACCAGGCCTGCCGCTGCCACAGTCTCAAGTACCACCGCCTGCATCCCGAGTACATCTACAAACGCATTCAAGACCTCCAGGGCAAATACGAGCTGCGCGTCGTGCTGACGCTCGTCGACATCGCCGACCACCACGACTCCCTGCGCGAGCTGGCCAAGACATCCATGGTCAACAACGTGACGCTGATCTGCTGCTGGTCTGTGCAGGAGGCCGCGCACTACCTCGAGACCTACAAGCAGATGGAGCACAGCAACTTCTCGGCCATCAAGGGCCAGCAGGGATCCAACTACATGGAGCGCGTGCTGAGTTTCGTCACCGCCGTGCCGGGGCTGAACCGCACCGAGGCACTGTCGCTCATCACCAACTTTGGCAGCCTGCGGGGCGGCATCAACGCCGATGCCGAGAGGCTGAGCATGGTTGGCGGCTGGGGCGATATCAAGGTCAAGCGCTGGCTGGACGTGGTGGACGAGCCGTTTCACGCGCGCAAGGTGTCCAGGCTGGACATTCTGAGCGTGCCAGGGCAGGGCAGCAGCGGCCAGGGCGATGCTCCGACAGCAGCGAGAGCCGCAGTATTACAAAAGGCGATTCCCATTGGAACCATGGCGGCCACAAAGCCTGAAACAGGGCCCAACATGTCGTCCAGCGCTCTCAAGGAGCCACAAGAAGCACAGAATACTGGCCAGAACAAGGACTCCGACCCGCCGCTGTCTAGCGGCGTCACGGCTGCACTCGCACGACTCCGACAGCCGTCATGAACCGGAGAAGACGGATGCCTTTTGAGGGTTGCACCAATTACGTGTATTATATGTCTGCCTATACCACATCATTGTGTTTGTATTTACTCGCCACTGCAGCCTTTATAGAACAGAGTCAGCGGCACGCCGGGTAGCTCAATCCCAACTGCTCCTATCTGGTATCAAGTTGGCGCTCAAGCGCCGCCGTCGCGCTTGGCGTATTCCTCCTCCATCAACTCGTCGTAGCGGGCATCGGCTTCGAGCTCTTGTTGAGTCTTGGGCCGCGTGACCCCGGCGCCAGTGTTGGCGCCGGCGCCATAGCCGAGGGCCTGCGGCTGTGTGGAGGATGATGAAGGCGCGGTCGAGGTTGAGGTCGAGGTCGAGGCTGTTGATGTGGGGGTCGACGACTGGGCAGTGTCGATGTTCTGGCCCGCGGTGTCGGAATGAAGAGGGCGGCCCATTGTGAGTAGTGTGCAGCAGAATGAGTAAAAAAAAAACCGGCGGGGTGAATGTTGAAAGGAGGAAGAAGAGGAGGAAGAGGAAGAGAAAGACGCTGTTGGAGACAAGCTGGAATCAAGCAAAATGCAGACACAGTTAGAGCACATGGCCAAGTGGCAAATAAAACGGCCGCGATATTTTCGTGCCTTGGATTTCAGGACACCAGAAAATACGTGAGACACAGCGTGAAAAAACACCAAGAAAACAGGAAATCGTGGTCGTCGTTAGGAACAGGAAGCGATAGGGGGTAATCATGGGCCGAAAGACAGCAAAGCGAAGAGAGGAATAAGAAAAAAGAACAGAGGCGGTATCCAACAGTGAAGGCAAAGGAAAAGAAGAAAAGAAGAAAAGGGAAAAAAAAGAAAAAAAAAAGAAAAAAAAACATCAAGATCACAGGCCGTCGTCCTCCAGCATCTCCTCGCTGCCGAGCTCCTTCTCCAGCTCGTCAGCCACAAAGCCCTCGTAGTCGTCAAGGTTCTTCTGCACGTGTATCTTGAATTTGATGACGTCGTTCAGCATGCGGTCAATCTCCGTGTGCAGTTCCTCGCGCAGCGCGTTGGCGCGGACGACAAGCTGCTCGTACCTGTATTCACCCAGATGGGTTCGGTTAGCACATGCGCATCTCTTTACATACACACACAACCATACAAATACACAATCGCCGCCAGGGGAAGAGGGGGGGGGGAGGGGGGAGGAAAGCACGCACTCAATGTTAGTGTTCATGTCGCGCTGCTCCATCAGCTGCACCGACTCGGACAGGCCAGCGCGCATCTTGGCCAGCTCTTTCTCCATTTTCTCAATCTGCGCGTCAGAGCCCATTTTCTGCGCCGTCGTCACCTCGCGCGTCTTCTCGTACTCCTCCTCTGCAGCCCGCACGCGGTGCTCCAGAGCCTCGACTTCGTTGCGCTTGTCCTCAATGGCCTCCTTGATGCCGTCCAGCAGCTCGTGGTCCTTCATCATGGCATCCATGGCCGCCGACCGCCGGTCTGAAATGTTTTTGCGCAGCTGGGCAAAGTTGTTCTTGACCTTGCCGCGGAGATCCAGATTGAGAATGTGCGCTGGCTGGTAGCCTGTGGTGGCGTCCGCCAGCAGCCGGTCGCTGGCCGAGCTGGCCGAGCCCTTCATGAGCAGATTGGTCGAGGTAAAGTCCGAGTCGTTGACGACTACCTGCAACTCGTAGTTGTGGCCCTCGGCGTTGATGGCAGTCGACGGAATGAGCCCAATCTGGTATGCCAGCGTGTTGTACTTGTCGACCATGCGCTCGAGCTCGTCCAGCCGCTTGCTGGCGTCGGCTTCCTTTTCTGCTACCTTCTTCTTGACCTCCTCCAACCGCCCTGATGACACCTCGATGCCCTTTTGCAGGCGTTCCCGCTCGGCCGTCATGCGGTCAATGTCTTGCATGCTGATGCCCTGATCGTCGACGATGCGCTGGAGCCCGCGGCGCTCGTCCTCGGCATCCTTGAGCTCCTGCATCATCTTGTCCAGCTCGTCCTGCAAGACGCCGATGCGGGCCTCGTACTTTTCCGTGCGCTGCATCGCCACTGCATTGTACTCTTCAAACTTGGCCTTGTCCTCCTCCATAATCTTGAAGTTGTTGTCAAGGATGGCGGGATCTGGCGTCTTCTTTTCCAGCTCTTCAATCTCGTTCTGCAGTCGCGCGTTTTCTGCTTCCAGCGCCTCGAGCTCGGCCGTGTACTGCGAGTTGGAGGCCTTGAAGGCCAGGGCCATGTTCTCGACATGGGGAGCGAGTAGTCTCTCGGCGTCGTCATCGCCCACGTCCTCGTCCATGGCCAGCCAGTCGCGGTAGGCCTGGCTCAGGAAGTTAAAGATGACGTGGTCGCCGCTCACGTCGATGCCGGCCTCAAGACAGGCGTCGTCGTAGCGATGGTTGCTGTAGCCGTCTAGCATCTGGGCCAGCTGCATCATCCAATGCAGCAGGCCAAGGAAGGTGCTCCAGTTTTGGCCGCCGACGGCGGCAATCTGGCTCTTGGTGATGGACTTTTCGTAGGGGTAGCGTAGCTGTTTGAGGATGGGCGGCACCTCCTGATCAATGTTCTTCTGGAACCTGTGGCTGGGATCTATGCGATGGTAGAGCCACTGGAACATGTAGTTGAAGTCCTTTTGCGTAGGCGACTTCATAATGTTCTGCGACAGCACGTGCTTCATCTCCTGCTCAAAGTTGTACTGCACCATGTAGTCGACGAGTTCCTGGCCAATGCGCGCCTGGTACGACCGGTCCTTGAGGGGGCGGGGGTCTCGCGGAACGCCGGCGACCTGCGGCGCGGCCTGGAAGAAGCTCTGGTGCGGGGCATGGCCAGCCGCCGACGAGCGTGAGCGGTAGATGCTGCTGCGGCGGTCGGCCTCGGTCATGGCGCCGCTGGGGGTTGAGCCGAGGGCAGTGCCCATGGAGGGCGTGGCAAAGGGCTTGTTCTGGAAGGTCGAGGTGCGTTTGACGGACGAGAATCCGGAGTCGGCGTGGCTGGGCCCCATGGACGGGCGCGAGAACATGCCGGGCTGGGCCGGGCGAGACACGGCGAGGGACTGGCGCGACCCGGAGAGCGAGCGGCCGTGGCCGTGGCTGTTGAAGGTCATGCCGGCGGCCATGCTGCTGCGCTTGAGGCCGGACGTGGAAGGCTGGGGCAGATTCGAGGTGTGGCCGACGCCTGCAAGAGTCTGAGACGAAGCACAGGGCAGAGAGGGAGAAGCGGTTAGAAGGAACGGGCCACAAGGGACAAGACTCAAGACAAGACGGAAGACAAGAACGGGGCGCGGCTCAAACTGCGACTCACTTCGCGCGGGCGCCGGACACTCCACATGCCCGGGTCCTGAGACATGGCGGGCAACTACTTGAGGAGAAAGAGGGGTTGGCGATGGGCCGTGAAAGAAGGAAGGCGCGGCCGTTTGTCGTGCGCCTCACACAAACAGAAATGTGGCGCAGAAACTATTGCGAAAATGGGGACGGGGTCGCAGGCAGGAGAAGGACGGGTGCGGGGTATCAAGCAAAGATGCCAAGGTAAGGGAAGCTGGTTGGATGCGAAAGCGGGAAAAAAAAAAGAAAAAGAAAAAGAAAATCGTCAAGGAAATGTTCGTCCAGACAATTTGGTGCTGCCTTTTTCGCGCGCAAGGGGATCCTCTGCAGCTGTATCAATTGGTAGTTTGTAAACAAACAACCGCGATTTGAACCCTGTCATTGGATGCTGCTAGATCTCCACCTGACACTTGAGCTTTGGCCTAAGCACGTGACAGAGACCCCCTACAGCTGCTGACAGCTGCCAACATCTGACTCGTCGCGCAATGCATTTGATGCGACGCCAGCAAAAAGTTGCCTCGGTCTCGGCTAGCAAGCTGGGGACATTGAAGCTTTGCCCTGCCTTGCCTTGCCTTGTCTCTGATTTGTGACGATACACTATTTGCCCACAGTCGTTCCAAACATCTCGGCGCGCCTTATCGTACCGTCCATTCTTTTCTCTTTTTCTCAAGCCTGTATCTCTCCTCCAAACACCCTCACCCTTACGGACCCTCACGAGTACGCACACACTGGAAAATGGCCATCCGTGAAGCCTTGGTGGCTTCAGCCGTAAGTTGCCTCCCGCAATGATTCTCCCGTGATGTTTTCCGCTTGTCGCTGACCCCCCAAAAGGCCCAATTCCTCCAAGAGGCCAGCGTCGCGCAGTCCCCCGTTGAGAATCGCATAGCCTTTCTCCGCCAGAAGAACCTCACACAAGAAGAGATCGATGCCGCCTTGGCGAGAGCAAGCTCCATCTCGGCCGCTGTCTATCCTGCATCAAATACACAACCTGCCGCCGCTCCGGCACCGGCGGCGCCTGCGCCTGCGTCTGCGCCCGTACAACAAACATATCCCCCGCAATCACAGCCGCAGTATGCCCAGTACCCACACTACCAGCAACAGCCTCCCGCTGTCCCGCCGCGAGACTGGCGGGACTGGTTCATCATGGCGACCGTGATGGGCGGTGTTGGCTATGGCATCTATGCGCTTGGAAAGGTATGTCGAGATGACCCAGCCGCAAAGAATATGCTGCCAAAGAAACAGCCCAGCTAACAGTAGCCACCGGCTCTTCCCCCCCTTTTTTTTCAGCGCTACGTTTACCCTCTCATCGCGCCCCCTACACCTTCGCAGTTGGAAGAAGATAAAGCCCACCTCGACTCACAATTCGACCGCGCTTTTGCTCTGGTCGAACAGCTCGCCGCTGACACCGACAAGCTCAAGGCTGCCGAGCAAGAACGCACCGAGAAACTCGATGCCGCCCTCGCCGAGCTCGACTCTGTCATTACCGAGATGAAAACGTCATCGCGCGACCGCCAGGACAAGATGCGCGACCTGCGCGAGGAAGTTCGTGTGCTGACCAACAAAATCCCTAATCTGGTGGACGAGCAGAAGAACGCCACCGACGCCCGCCTCAAGGAGATCAATGCTGAACTGCTCAGCCTCAAGACCCTCATCACCCGCGTGACCGCCGCTCCTACTCCTGCGCCTATTGCGTCGGCCCCCATGGCCGGCCTTGGCGTTTCATCTCCCCCGTCTCCCCCTCTTGCTGCTGCTGCCGCGTCGCCCGAAGTGTCTGGCGAGTCTGCCAGCGCCGCCGCTGCAGTGCCGGCTCCTCGGGCATCGCCCTTTGGCAACGCAGCTAGCGGCGGCAAGGCCAAGATCCCCGCCTGGCAGCTTGCGGCTGAGGGCTCGTAAAGTGAGGGCGCGGTAGATACTTGATGTGTCGACGGTTGGCCGGACTATTTGGTAATAGAGTCGAGCCGTCTGGCGTGGACTGAAAGTTGCCACATGTTTGTTTCTCATTTGTTTCCTTTTTTTTCCCCTCTTTTTTTTTTCGTCGCTGTAGCTTGGATGTCTTTTCATGAGCGAGTGTTATTTTCTACCGCGATTGCTTGCGATGTGCATTTACATACTGTCAAACATATACTCAATTAATATCTTGCGTCCTGGACATGGACACACACACACACACACACACACACAGCCTTTGCTTGCCTCTTGGCAGCCATCTTTAGGCGCACGTACAGGGGCTCTGATGTGCACTAAAACCCGTTTTCGACTCTCTGACACAGCTGACCTCGGCTACACTGGCCTGTATATATAGGCGTACACCTAAATACTTGGATGTGTCTGTTATTCCGTGCGTGCGGTACCTAAATACTTACATGTGTTTGTTATTCTCCATGTATGGTGCCTACATTGCTAGCGTACCTGTTGGATAAACAAGCTTATTCATTAGATTGACAACCACGCCCTCTTCATCGTCACCCTTGTTTCCCGTCGACCCAAACAACAGCCCATCTTCACTGTACGCAACAATGGTTCTCTCGTCTGTTCACACAGTCTTCAACACCGCCAAGGAGGCCTTGCCCTTTCTTCCCGGCGTCCTGCGCACCACTATTCTTCACTTTACTGGGCTAGAGGAGCTGTCGCAGTATCATGACTACAAAAGCCTCCTCATCATGTCGGCATTACGCACTTTTGTCAATCCAAGCCCGGCCCGGTCCATCACCGAGTCACAGCAAATCACCCTCAACGTGCCCCCTCTCCAGGGCCGTATCTGGGTCAGCACATACAGGGCGCCTGTACCGCCTGAGGCCGGTGTCCGTGATATCCTGCTGGATCTGATCAAGGACCTCAGTGCCGATCCGCACGACTACGAAGCCATGCTCAAACGCTCGACGCCAGACGGCAAGTTGGCCCTGGACCTTGCTGCTGTAGAAGCGGAATGGACGGGATACCGGGCCGGGGTTGATGATGACGAGCCTCCGCCGGATGTCGACGAGAAAGCCAAGTTTGATGCCATGAACCAGGAATGCACTAGTCCAACAACAGTGCTGTATTTCCACGGCGGCGCATACTACCTTTTGGACCCAGCCACGCATCGTGACACTGTCAAGAAGCTGGCCAGGGACACTGGCGGCCGCATCTATTCAGTGCGGTACCGTTTGGCTCCCCAAAACTCATTCCCTTCGGCACTGCTGGACGCATTGGTGTCATACCTCACGCTGCTGTATCCGCCCCCCGAAGCGTTCCACAAGGCCGTTTTGCCAGAACATGTTGTGTTCTCAGGCGACAGGTAAGAAGAGTCTCTCCTCCGGGCGTGCCGTGTCTGTACCCTCATCTAATGTGACAATCCCGTAGTGCCGGTGGCAATCTCGCCTTGGTTCTGACCAAGACGCTGCTGGAGCTGAGAAAACGCAAGATCCGGATCCCGTGGTACGGCGAGCTTCGAGATATTCCTCTGCCAGCTGGCGTTGCCGTAAACTCGCCCTGGTGTGACATCAGCATGAGCTTTCCTAATATTGAGAGGTTTGCCGAATACGATTACCTGCCAGTTGACTCTGAAGTCTGGAAAAACGCCCCGCCGTGCGAGGCGTGGAACACCGACACCACCACCAGCCGTAGCCACGTGTACTGTCTTGATGGCCTTGTAGACCACCCTCTGACAAGTCCCGTGATCGCCGACGGATGGGAGAATGCGCCCCCAATGTACATATGCTCGGGCTGGGAGGTTCTGGCCGACAGCATCAAGCATTTCACTCGGAAGCTTCACAGAGAAGGTGTCAAGGTGGTGTATGAGGAGTATGAAGGGATGCCTCACTGTTTCGCCATGATGCTGCCCAACCCCGGAGCACGGCGGTGCTTCCGTGCCTGGACCGGCTTTATCCGGGCCGCAGTCGAAGAGCCGGCCACGCTTGAGTCCAGCGCCACTGAAATCAAGGCCAAAAGCTTGGAAGAATCGGCTCTTGACTTTGACGCCCTGAGCTCGTTTGATGACGCCGACGTGCGTTCATGGGCGACGCAGCGCGCCACACATCAAGCCCCAGGCACAAACTTGAGCTGATGAGATACTAGAGGCAGGTGAACGTATTGGGCCGCGCGTTTGTGCGTGTATCACAAGGCAGTTGCATATCCGGTTGAATATTGCACTTGAGCAGAATCACGAAATCGAATATAGTAGTTTCTTGTTGTTGGCGACTGCGTTTGCCTCTCCGTTTGCCAGTCACACTATCGTACGATGCTCCATTTGTCATAGTTGCGTGTACCTGCTCTTTTTTCTTTTTTCTTCTTGCTCTTTGCTTTTTGATTTTGCTCTTGCTGTGCGCTTCGCTGCGGTGCGTGGGCGCTCTGTCTGCTTTGCTGGCATTGAGTCCCCACGACTCGCTGGGTCTACAATTTTTCTGCCGCCTGCCAATTTAAGAAAGCAAAACAATGGCATGTAGGATTTCAATCTTCAACAAAAAAAACGAGTCAAGTCAGGGAAAGAGCGACCAACCAAGTAGTTTCCGCTGTCTAACAAGAAAAAGAAAAAAAAAAAACGAAAAAGGCCTGCCTCTCGCCTTTTCTCTTTCTCTTCTTTTCTTCTTTCTGTTTTCCTGACGCCGCCTCATCGAGAGAACATCAAGAAAACATCGAGAGAAGAAAATGGACCGCCATAAAAAGGTCGTCGGCACTATCGCCAACACCGTGCGGCAATTCTTCGACAGGAAAGAGCCCTATCGCATCTTCCACGGCTCCACCAACAGCACCCGTCCGGCCAGAAAGTCCGGCCACAGTGTTGACATCAGCGCCCTGAACAATGTCCTCAGTGTGAACCGCACCACCCGCACTGCGCTTGTCGAGCCCAATGTACCCATGGACCGCCTCGTCGAGGCCACCCTGAAGCATAACCTGGTCCCTCCCGTCGTCATGGAATTTCCCGGAATCACTGCCGGCGGCGGCTATGCTGGCACTGCTGGCGAAAGCTCGTCGTTCAAGCATGGGTACTTTGACGACACCATCGATAAGGTCGAGATGGTCCTGGCCAACGGAGAGGTTATCGAGACCTCGCGCACTAAGCATGCAGACCTGTTCAAGGGCGCGGCTGGTGCCGTCGGCTCCCTGGGTATCACTACTCTGATCACCCTCAGGTTGATGGAGGCCAAGCGTTACGTCAAGACCACGTACCACCGCGCCAACTCCGTTTCTGAAGCGGTGGCCCTTGTCCGCGCCCAGACTGCCAACAAGGCCAACGACTACGTCGATGGCATCCTGTTTTCCAAGGACCATGGTGTTGTCATCACCGGCGAGCTCACCGATGAGAAGCCCGCTGACCACCCCGTCCAAACCTTCAGCAATGCTCGTGATCCTTGGTTTTACCTGCATGTTGCCGACCGTACTCGCTCTGCCCCCTCTGCTGCCGCTTCCGCTTCCGCCTCTTCCGCCTCTGGTTCCGCTTCCGCTTCTGCCCCGATTGTCGACTATATCCCGCTTGCTGAGTACCTGTTCCGCTACGACCGCGGTGGTTTCTGGGTTGGTGCTGCCGCCTTTGACTACTTCAAGGTGGTTCCGTTTAACCGCTTCACTCGCTGGCTGCTCAATGATTTCCTGCATACCCGTATGCTGTACCGCGCTCTCCATGGAAGTGGAGAATCGGCCCGCTTTGTCGTCCAGGACATGGGCCTGCCGTATTCCAAGGCTGAAGAGTTCATTGACTACACGGCTGACTCGTTCAACATCTGGCCCCTGTGGCTATGCCCACTGAAGCGCGCTCCTCCGCCGACTTTCCACCCCCATGCCGACGGCGAATCCACCAACGAGATGCTCAACCTTGGCCTTTGGGGCTGGGGCCCGTCGAGCCGCTCTGCCTTTGTTGCCAAGAACCGCGAGCTTGAGCAGAAGCTCCAGAAGGTTGGCGGCCACAAGTGGTTCTACGCCCACACTTACTACGACGAGGATGAGTTCTGGAAAATCTACGGCCGTGACTGGTATGATGCTCTGCGTCAAAAATACCATGCCACCCATCTGCCCTCGGTCTACGACAAGGTCAAGGTCAATGTGCCCGAGGCGGACAAGGCGAGCGCTGCCCACAGCCGGTCCATCAAGTCTCGCCGGCCCATTGGAGGAATCATTGGTCTGGTGAAGAGCATCAAGAGCGGAGATTACCGCATTCACCGCAACTCTGAGTGGAAGTACAAGCCCGAGACCTCGTAGAATGGGAGGCTGTTGAAGTTGGGGTTTCCCAGCTTGGTTGTATGATTATTGTATTTGACTTGGCTGTTTTATTTATTTTTAGTTAAAGATTCAATTACGTGTGTGTACCCGAGAACAATCCATCAAGTCACCGGATTAAACATCAATGCCAAATGCCATCCGACGATATCCATGTACCAGGCCCGTCACAGTGACTGCCGCGGGGAGATACAAGTCTACTACATATCACAAAAACCCAGCAGTGCAATGCGTACCACATAAGTTTATTCCGTGGTGTAAATGAACAGGCCAAAGCTATATCTTCACATCGTAACATCTAAAGAACACAGTCACTCAAGAAAATCAGATGCACAGAATCAAAGAAAGAAAAAGAAGAAAGGAGTAAAGTCAATATCCCAGTATAGATAAAAGAGCAAACGTAGCATCATGATATAAACCGAATATTGCATCATAGGTGCATCAGAAGGAAGAAGAAAAAGAAAAATAACAGGAAAATATAAGAAAACATTAATGGGCATGGGAATAGTGGTGGTGTGTAATGCTCGTCTCGTCTAGGGCGAAAAAAAGATGTCTGTTTTTCCCCCGCCAACTTTCGTTCATCATAGTCTAAATAAAGCAAGTTCGGTGCTAAACGCGGAAAAGAAATATTGCAGTTGTTTTTCTTATTCGGATAGAAAGTTTAGGCCTTGACCTTGTAAGAACGCTTGAACATGTCATCGACGTGTTCCAGGTAGTAGGTGCCGGGAGCAACAGTTGACTCGTCACCAGCAGGGGTGAAGTTCTTCTGGAGATGGGCCTTGTGGCGGAGCTCGCACATCTGGAGTTTTTCATGTTTTGTCAGTATGTTGTTGACTTGTATAACGTGGGCAGAGGCGGTGCCCAAGGAAAAGAAAAAAAACTTACGGCATCGTAGGTCTCAGGAGTGACAGCCCGGCGGTTGGCCAGGCGGTTCTTCAGGTCAAGGGCCTTGGAGAGAGGAGCGACGTCACCGACAACACGGAAAGACATAAAAGAGGCAGCCAGGCCAGAGCCGTAGCTGAAGAGACCGATGCGCTTACCGGCAAGGTCAGCAGACTCCACGTGAGACAGCAGACTGGCCAAACCTCCCCAGACAGAGCCGCAGTACATGTTGCCGCAAAGAGTGGCAACCTGGATAGCAGGGTTGACCTTCTTCTGGAAAGCCTTTTTGGTCAAGCCCATGAAGGTCTTCTCGACAGCCTTGTCGGTCAGAGACTTGGTATAGTCCATGTTGCGCAGCTCGGGCGCAACCTCGGCAAAGGTAGGGCTCTCGGGGTTAGTCAGGTACTCAAGGTAGAGAAGACGGGCGTACGACTTCTGCACCAGCTTGCAAGTGGGGGCATGGAAGCACATGTAGTCGAAGCGGTCGAGTGTGGGCTTTTCAGAGCCGGAGTTCTGCTTGGCCTCACGCTTGCAGTAGGCGCGGTAAGCGGCATCGAGAGCCTTGGTGTAGCAGGTCAGAGAGAAGTGACCATCGACGTAGGGGTACTCGCTGGCCAGATCGGGCTTGTAGAAGTCGTAGGCATGCTCCATGTAGGTACCACGCAGACCGGGATCGGCAACAATGGGGGCGTTGGGGCCAACAACCATGGCAACGATGCCAGCACCACCAGTGGGGCGGGCGGCGCCCTTGGCGTACAGGGCGATATCACCGGCAACGACAATGGCGTCACGGCCGTCCCAGGCCGAAGACTCAACCCAGTTCAGGGTGTTGAAGAAGGCGTTGGTACCACCGTAGCAGGCATTGACAGTGTCAACGCCCTCAATGTCGGTGTTGTCGCCGAACAGCTGCATCAGAACAGTCTTGACAGACTTGGACTTGTCCAGGAGGGTCTCGGTACCAACTTCCAGGCGGCCAATGTTGCTAACATCGATGTTGTTCTTCTTGATCAGGTTCGAAACGACGGTCAGGGCCATAGAGTAGATGTCTGTAGTTGTTGAGAATCACATGATGGTCAGCCTTTGAATTTGCGGGAAAACAAGCGTGGGCATCAGGTAGATAGTGAAGGTCGCAAGACCGTCACCAAGATGCAGGCAAGAGGGCATGAGAGAGAAGCGCCGGAAAAACCAAGATTTCGACAGGGGAGGCAAAGAGAAGCAAGACCGAGAGGCAGAGCCAAGGTTTTGTTTCATAGGAATAGCTGCCACTGTGTGTATGTGGTTGACGAAATGGCGGGGTACAATTCCCAGCAAAGAAGAAGAAATCGCAGACGCATGATACAAACAAAAGCCAAAAAAGGGGTGGGTTTTTTTTCTTTCTTGGTGAACATACCCTCCCGATCGTCGCAAAAGCTCATGCTGGTCTGGCCAAGGCCAACGGTGTACTTTCCAGTGCTGACATTGTCGAACTTCTCCAATTCGCTCTGTTCAACGTACTGTACAGGGAAAAAGAAAGCATGTTAGGCAACTCGAAGACACATTGGGGGAGAAAAAAAGTGACTGGTAGCAAGGGCGACCAATTCATTTTTTGTACTGATTCTCACCTGGCTGGGGAAGTAGATCTCAATGGCCTTGATGCCGATGTTCTGAGGACGGGCAGACATTTTTGTGGTGGGGTATTAAAAAAAAAAAGAAGAAGAAAGGAGGGGTATTAAAAGAAGGAAAAGGGAAGTCAACAAGACGTGAAAAAGTGAAGCTGGAGTGTTGAAGCGGGAAAAGGAGAAGAAGAAGAAGGAGAAAAAAGGAGAGAAGAAAAGAGAAGAGAGAGCAAAAAGTGTGGTGGAGGAAGAGAGAGAGAGAAGCAAGGCTAGAGAAGGAGCTAAAGAGGCGGAAAGGGGCCTCTTTTGAATCTAAGAAAATGAACCCTTGAGAGGGGGGGTTGTGGTGTGTTGTTGCTGCGCTGTTGTTGTGTTATCCAGGAACCCCAGAACTGGAAAAAGTGGGAATTAATCAGGGGATCTAAAAGTTACCGACTCCCGCTATCACTGGCTGTGACATGTACTTGCCGGTGTAAATCAGGATGGTCTGCTTTCCTCTCATCGTTTTGGTCTCTATTCGTGCTTACGTTGGCCTGGCCTGGCCTGGCCTTTTTGCTGACTGTTGACCTCTTTCCACCATTGGCTCCAGACCGGTGTCGTCACTGGGACCATTTTCACCGCCTGTTCTGCTCTCTCTCTCTTTCTCTCTGCCAGACCAGGCCAGGCCAGGCCGGTCCCGAGTTCTGCACTTGCTTAGTACAACTACAATCGTATCTCCCGGGCTTGCAGTGTTTGCACTTGCACCTCTCGAAACGAGTAACTGCTCTTGCCGGTTGCCCGCCCCCTTCTCTGTCTTTGGCAAGATGGCTTGGCCCCAGGTGCCGTGATTGGCTGATCTTTCACACAAAAGCTGGATGGGATCAAGGAATGGAGCCATAGCCAAGGCACAATGAGAAACGACATGCCATAGGGGTGGATTTTCACTTGGCGGGAAGTTGCAAGTGTGACGTGAGCAACTTCTCGGTGATCAGCTTCATGGACAGCAGTTGCGATTATAAGTGTGATTACATGTGATGGCGGTGGTTGTTGAGGCATTGTGCTACGACAAGCGTCCCACTAACAAATGTACGACTTACATGTGCACTATGTTCATGGACACAATCCGGCACGCATGTAAGCATGTACATATATATATATATATATAGTACGTTGCGTTGCGTTGCGTTCTGGTTTGATGTGTCCTGTATGTGATAAGGGGCCTGACCAAACCACAGACATGAATGTGACTTGAATGTGACATGTACATACATACATATACGTGTGTTTATACATTACTTACGTACCGTGTACTACCCGCCTTCGGCAGCTCGGAACTTCCTACTAGCAGACCTCCTCAGCCGTGAAGGACTCTGGCGTGAAATTCTACAAACGAAACCTAACGATAATCAACATGGCCTGCCGAATCTGCTAGTTTGTTTTTACGCATGCCACCCCAACCCGAAGATATCCCTGGCTTATCAGATGGCAGCAGCAGCAAGGTCAAACATTGCTACTTACCAAGTACTAGACAGGACAGACCCGCTAGTAGTGCGCTACAAGGAACTGCATAGGATCGGCCTATGTATTTTCTTGGCCTCCGCTCGGAGAAGTTATCTCCGGCTCACCAGAGATGGGCATACTGACCTGGACCACTTGGCTTGGACGCCGTCTCGGCCTATCGCGTAATGCATTGCACACGTACATGCATTGCGTTTTTCTATCGTCCACAATCGCACTTTGGCCTCATTGTCAAAGATTAACTGGTCTTTTAGCGTGATAGGATGCATCACACTGCTTCTAGTGTGCAATGGAAGCATGCCAAGCGTGAAGACACAGCCATCGCTATGTGAGCTTCGCCAAACTCACCACATTGGCCCCTCGAGCATGTATCCCGAAGAGAGGTATGAGCTTGGCCATGCTGACTGTGTTTTCCAAGTGATGCATTGTGTCTTTGACTTCAAGTGACAAAGTGAAGATCGTTCTGTGTATCAATGTTGCGCTGTTGCTTACATAAGACTGTGATGACTGTGCGCGGCATACCGAGACGCCAATCACTCGAAGACTCATACAGACTGCTATGTAGAAAGTACAAGTAAACGCGTCCCGACCACACGTGTCCTGTGCTTTCTGAATGGAAGTATCATGTACCTTTCGGCTTTTGTTGGGGCTATTCGTAAGTGTTTTCCCGCTCTACCGCCTCAAAGTGACTGGCGAGTTGTAGCACATTAAGGATTCAGCAAGTTAAGCGATGTCCGAGTTAAAAGTGACAAGTGCTGTTTCGAGCAGCAGCTTTCACAATGTCTTGCCTTTTGGTGACGGAATGAGACCCAACCTCCCCCCCCCCCCTTCATCACTTTTCGTGCAGTCACATCTGAGCTGCAGCTTTAGTGCGTGCCCGTTTGTGGCTTGAATGCTACAGGCGGATGTATACGTACCTACCTATGTCTGTACCTATATACGTCCGTACCTATCTTTGTATATACCTACCTCTGCATCTACATACTCACATTCATGCATGGGCACATCATTGTGCTCTAGGAACCTCTGTCACTCATAAGATAGAAGGTGGCATTTTAGATCTTCAAAAACAACCAAGGCTGGATACTACTTTACTTTCTTTTAGGACTTACGCTGGTAGTGTCCGTTTGCACGTAACATTCACTCTATCAAGGTTCCCTTTTTTTTTTGAGACCTACTATTTATTCCAAGTAACAACCCAAACAGTAGACTGCAATATAGAAATTCTCTTTTCAAAGCGGCCAACTTCCCATTGACTCACTACGCTTCTCACAACAACAGCACGACGACGCTATGCATCGAGCTGACTATATATTTCAGCTTCGGCGGCCTACCGTGACTTGTGAAACGCACAACCTTCTATGTATTCGTTTTCTATTAAAGCTCGGGTTATTTTTGTTTTATCGATATGTCAACTTCGTAGAGGTAGTTTCGCAAGGGTTACCAAAGTATCAAGATAGGGTCTGCCGGTTTGGCGTCTACACAGAAGCAACGTATGTGGGCAAGTCGTAGTAAAAACATAGATTTCAATTTCATTATATCATATCAGTATCAGCCACGTGAGTGGAGAAACAAAGCATCATCATCATCAACATCGTGAGATTGCGCCAAAAGCAAGGCACGGCAAAACCAACCGAGAAGTAGCCAGCAAAAAAAAAGGCGGTTCTCCATCCCCTCACCATCAACCGAAAATCAACCATTCCAAAGGATTCTCGGTGTCTACATAGTCGACAAACTGAACAGCAAAGATTGAGGCAGAAAAAACAACCAAGAAAAAAAGCATCAGGGGACAAAAAAAAGGACAGAGTGCAGCCGAAAAACAAAAGCAGAGACAAGAGATAAAGTAGCCCAAGAGGGCACAGAAACGAAAGAAACAAAAGTGCAATGGGAAGCTTCCCGCAAGAGCTGAAGCCAAAGTCAGGTGCAAGGTGCAGGTGCACCTTGATGAGAAACACCCATATAAATGCTGTGCTGTAGTGTTATCCAGCGAGGCCCATATTTGTAGTTGTAGTTGTTGTGAAGCGCTGAACATAGCAAAAAAAAAAAGAGGAAAGAGCAAAGATGAGCAAGAAAAACAGAGGTGAAGATGGTAGAAAGCAAAAGAATCGTAGAGAACGCAAAATGAGACCAAATAGGAAAGAACTTCGCAAGGCAGAAGGAGCAGCAGAAAAGGAACATGTCAAGACGCAACCAAAAACAAAAACCGTTTTGGAGCAGAGACAAGGAAAGAGAAGCAAGACAATCTGATTGGTCGGTTTTTTGTCTTCATTGTCTTGGTCGGTTTGGGCGATCAACAAAAGAGACAACGTATGTGGGCGAGCAGAGCAGAGCAGGGCAGGTGGCGAGAAAAGACTTGGCCAGTGAAAAACGAGCAACACGCAACAAGCGATAGGGCAGAGAAAAGAAGTCGAAAAGAAGTCGAAAAGAAGTCGAAAAGAAGTCGAGAAAAGGCGAGATAAAGACGACGAAAACAAAAAGATATCAAAGATATGCAAAAGATATGCAAAAGATATGCAAAAGATATGCAAAGGAAAAAAAGAGCTGCAGCCTTAGCCCACAAACAAACTCGATCGGGGAGTGGACAGTGGCGGCGAATTAGCCAGCGTAGCTGTGTGTGTGTGTGTACACCAAAAAAAAAAAGACGAACTGGGCACAGGTCCATCGTCATGTCATCAAGCCGAAGCCTTGTCCGTGTCGGTCGCCGGCGTGCCGGGGCGCCACACCCGGGGAACAAATGGTGCGTAGCGGGCAACCTTGGGGCCCTGGGCCTTGGCTTGAGCCTGTGCCTTGGCCTGAGCCTGGGCCTGGGCGCGGATGTCTTCAGGCGACGGAGGCGAGCGCGAAGGGAACTTGGCCGATGTTGATGGGATGACGTTGCTGCCTCCAGGAGCGGCGGGGTCGGCGGGGGGTGGACCTCCAGCAGCACCTCCCACACCGCCAGCAGCACCGCTCATGCCCGCAGGCCCACCAGGGATTCCAGAGTACGGGTCAGCGCCGGCGTCAGAGTCGGATTCGTCAGAGGTGGTGTAGGAGGAGCTGGAGCCGCGGCGGCGGCGGCTAGAGCTGCTGCTGCCATGATGATGGTGGTGGTGGTGGTGGCGGCCGCCACGGTAGTGCTTGTGCGACGAGCCCTCCATGCCGCCCAGGACATTGCGTGCCCGAGACGAGAGGCCATTGCGCATTGGAGGCAGGATGGGATCGATTCCAGAGAAGATGCGGAGCAAGCGAATGCTTGTCCGCTGGCTCTGGATGGGCCGTAGGTCAATGTGGATTTCGCTGGAGGACGATGACGACGTCACGGAAGAGCTGTAAGACCCGCTGTCACTGGAAGCGTAGGAGGAGGAGCCGGAGGAGCCGGAAGAAGAGGGAGCTCTCGCGGCGTAGTTCATGGGGGGAACTTGGTGGCTCATGATAGAGAAGAGGCGAGACAGAGAGGTGAGAGCCAAAGAGAAGATAAGAGCAGATGGTAGGTGTAACTGAAGACTGGAGAGTACCAATGGGAGGAAACGGTGCACGGATGAGCAGAGAAGGAGAGAAAAAAAAACAGGATGTCGAGTTTCGATTGCTTGGATGCGAGAGAGTGTGTGTGTGCGACCTGGTGATGGGCAGAATTGAAGCAGAGAGGGACGAACAAAAAGCAGCGGGACAATGGCGGTATTTATGATGTTGACTCGTTCCGTCAGGAGGGACCAGAAGTGGAAGCCAGACCCCAGTTGGTGATGTAAAGATGAGACACTGAGGAGGGTGTGGAAATAAGACTCGTCAATATTTCTGAGCAGAGCCTGGCGGCTACGAGGCTCTTTATATAGAGATGAGAGTGTGATTTTGTATGAAGTGGAGGGGATGCTAAAAGGAAGGAGTCGAGACTAGAAAAAAGAAAAGGCAACATGCAAGACAAGCACATGCAAAAAAGAAAAGATTAAAAAATAAAAAAAGGAGGACTAAAAATAAATAATAAATAAATAAAAAAGAAAACAAGACCGCACAATGTAAGCTTACTCTTGCTAGACAAGCAGACAAGGCAGGCCTAGGCAGAGCCCAGGCTGCTTCTGTGTGAAGCCACTGGATTGGATTGTAGATAGACACACGGTGTGGACACTGTGTATGTGTATATATCAGAGTACACTCAAGATATGCCATGAGAGGCAGTGTGCAGAAAACAGTGCTGCTTACATTGACCACACCGGCTTTCCATCTTCCTCCCATCGACTCAACTCCCTGGTGGAGATGGATGGACGATTGTAGCATGTACATGAATATGAATGACGCTTATGTCCAGCTCAGCTGGCTCGGCCTCTGCTCAAGATTGTTTATCCGGCCATCTTCGGCAAGGAGTAGGTGGTACTACTAGCACAACCGTTCGCAGGCTGTATGGTTGGTTGATCGGATCAATGGCTTAGGCTACCGTTTCCATGAAGAAGATATTTTCACTTTGCTGATCAATGGGGACAGCCTGGGAGTAAGTAGTGCAGTTGGAAATACGATCAAAACAAAGCATGTGTACAACACAGCAGCAAAAGAAAAGTGAAAAGCTCGGACCTAGCCAGATGACTTGCCTTACCTCAATATTTGTGCACTCACTCACGCGGCCAGATCACGCAGGGCAGGGCATGGCCAGGAGTTTCTCAGTTTTATTTTTATTTTTTTTCTTTTCGACTTTGCATGTGAACTTTGGACCGTTGTGATGGCGAGGTTTAAGGCGCCTAACTAAACGCACGGCAGGGCAAAGTGGCAAGAGAAGAAGGGGAAACGAGGAAACGAGAAAAAGAGAAAAAGAGAAAAAGAGAACCTGAGCGAAACAAACAAGGCCACGCCCATTACACACGCCCACTACACACGCCCCCATACCCCTCCCCCCTCCCCCCTCCTCCTCCTCC
>JADILG010000151.1:0-37230 GCA_017591655.1 Thielaviopsis populi | reverse complement strand
GCCTCCCCCCCCCCCCCCTCAAAAAAACAAAAAGAAATTACCATATGTGGGTGGCAAAGTCTGAATGTATAAAGGTCATGGGGGGGGGGGGGGTTGTAGCAAGTACAGGATGAAGCACTGTTCTTGGTCTCTTGATAACAGAGCTTTGTTAGTGATACTTGACGGATGGGCCAGGAGCGGGGCAGGACGCAGTGCAATGGCCGTATCGGTACATGACATCTCGACTTGTGTTTTTACGCGCGGCGGCGTCTTGTCTTGTTGAAGCTTTCATTGCCCCGACCTTGGCCATTAGGCACAGCATAAGAAGTGGGGGGGGTACAAGTCAAGCTTAGATTGGGCTCCCCCCCTCCTTGTCCAGTTAGGAAGACAAAGAAAGACAAGGGAAGACAAAGACTCTCAAGACTCTCAAGACTCTCAAGAGCCAGACCGGGAAATGGAACAAAGATGGCTTGAGATTGTTTGATGACTCCTGTGCTGGCAGTTTTTCCAGAGACGCAGAGCCAGCGCCACCCTAACGGAGATTTCCAAGAAAACAAATAGCGCAGCGGCACTGCAAGCCGCAAGCAATGCGAGGTGAAGTTGTGAATCAGACCCTAATTCCTCCAACCCTAGTGCCAATGCTGACAGCCAGGCCGGTCTTTCATTGTTTCTGTTAGTTGTTGTGACCATCTCTAAGAATACTGGAGAGGGGGAGGGGGCTGAAGCAATAGCTCTCTAGCGCCTATCTTATCTGCGCAGCTCGCCTGCGCTCAATGCGGTATCGCCCATAGACGTCCCTGGAGCAGCGCCTGTAGATGCCCCTGTAGATGCCCCTGTAGATGCCCATGCCCCTGTACCGCCAACACAATTGCCGTCTTCGGTATCGTCAACAAAGCCCCCCCCCCCTCCACAACTGCTTTCTGCTTCCGTCGCAGTCGCCTCATCTTTCATCTTCTTACAACATCTCCAAACATGACTATATAATTCTTTTGTCTGCCATATCCGTATCACATCAGCGTTGCCGCTATCTACCCGACCCCATCATTCCACTGCATTGTACTGCTCCTCAATGATCTCCCGCCCTGGCCAGCTCTGCCGCTCTGCTTTGCGCTTATTCTAGCCCAGGACGGCTCTCTGCTGTGCGTGCTGTAATACATATCCGGCTACCACAACTGCGACTTCTCTCAGAGGCCTCTTGGTTTTCATGTCCCTTCCTTATCTTGATAATACAACCTCTTTAGCTCTTTGCCGCCGTCGCCCTGCTATCATCATTGTCTGTCCATCATTTCTAATTTTGTCCTCCATCATGACGTGTCTTCGTGCTCCTGCTTCCACAACATTCTCCCGTCTTGCGTCGATGACGTCGTTGGCATCCAAGCTGACATTGGCATTGCCTCTTGCTTCGACTCGACTGCCGGCCATCACAGCTGCCACTTCTCCCGGCGCCACCACTGCATGCACCCGCCTTCGTCCCAGGGGCCTGACAATATCACGCCTTGTATACACACACAACTACCGCCCGCGCTGCTTTTCGTCCTGTGCCGTGCGTCCGACTGCTCCTCGGCGCACTCGCGACTTTGGCTCTGGCTTCAGCAACAGCTACGACCCGTCCGTGGAAAGCCGACGCGGGCCCATCTTTAAGAACAAAACTGCCGGCGTCCCCGCTTTCTACCCGCGCGATCTCAAGGCCCAGGTTGACGACTACGTAGTCGGCCAGGACCGCGCCAAGAAGACCATCTGCTCGACCATCTTCAACCACTACCAAGCCGTCCGTCGCCGCTCTGAAATCGAACTCGAAAACCGCAGCGCCCGCGAGAAACTGCAGAGACAGCAACTGGCTCGTGACCGCGAGCTACGAGACCTGAGAAACGCAGATGCACTGACCAGCTCCAGCAGCCCCGATCAGCATGCGAGAGATGACGACCCTGTATATTCCCGATACGACCCCGACGACTCAACGCCCCACGAATACACCTCCCTCAACCCACCACAACACCCCCCATCTGCGTTCTCTGCCACCTACACACAAAACCACACCCAGACAACTCTCGACACTGCCTTGTCAACCCCGCTCCAGCAGTCCGAACCCCTCGACTTGCCAGAACGAGTCAATATTGACAAGAGCAACCTGCTGCTGATTGGCCCTACTGGAGTTGGCAAAACCTATATCCTAGAGTACGTTGGTCTTGCCCTTGCTATGCACGCTACATCACTGTCAGCTAACTAACTGCTCTCTCTCTCTCTCTCTCTCTCTACCCATCACACAGGACACTAAGCAAGAAACTCAAAGTCCCATTCTCAATATCCGACTGCAACACGTTTACCCAGGCTGGCTATATCGGACAAGATGTCGAGACCTGCATCGAACGGCTGTTGATTGAGGCCAACTACGATGTCAAGGCCGCCGAAAACGGCATCGTGGTGTTGGATGAGTTTGACAAGATTTCCCGCCGTGAAACCAACAACGGCCGTGACGTTGGTGGTGAAGGTGTCCAGCAGGCTCTCCTAAAGCTGGTTGAAGGCTCCAAAGTCACGCTGAACATCAAAGACAGCCGGTCTTCCCGCGCCACTACGCCAATCCCCGGCACTTACGGGTCAGTGCCGCCGCCGCCATCACTGCCGCCTCAGGGAGGCCAGTCGGGAAAGACTGAACAATACATTGTTGACACGCGCAACATTTTGTTCGTCTTTTGCGGTGCCTTTGTTGGTCTTGACAAGGCCATTTTGCGCCGTGTTTCTCGGCCCATCCTGGGCTTTGGTGCAGACGTCAAGTCCGGCCCAAAGGCCAAAGGCTCCGGGCCTGATGCGCTTCCTCTTGAGATGTATAGCCACCTGCCACATCAGCCCACTCCGACTCCCGGGTCCTCGGAGCCCAGCTCCAACTTCTCGCCGCTGGACTTGACAACACCCGCTGATCTGCAGGCCTTTGGCTTCATTCCCGAGCTAATTGGCCGTGTACACAATATCTGCGCCCTGAGCAATCTTTCCGTCGATGACCTGTACCGTGTGCTTACAGAACCCCGAAACTGCCTGGTTTCGCAATACACTGCCCTTTTCGAAACATACCCATCACGGCTCTTTTTTACCCGCAAGGCCCTGCATGCCATTGCAGAGCGCGCAGCCAAGTCCGGGACCGGGGCGCGTGGCTTGAAGATGGAGATGGAACGAGTGCTCTCGGAACCCATCTTTGATGCGCCCATGCCGTATGTCCTGATCACAGAGGCCTGCGTCAACGGCACTGAGAAGGCAATGTACTGGGGCAAAGACGGACGCTTCGAAGTCGAGCGGCATTTGGCAGAGGAAGACAAGCCGGAAGCCGATGCAGCTGCTCTCGACGAGTCCGCTGCCGACGAGCAGCCGCACAAGATGGCCGGGCTTGGCAGTGCCTGATGGGACGGTGGTGGCTTTTGCGATATACTAATTTAGCTTATAGCGATCTTGAGTCGGCAGAGCATGGCCATCTTGGCCAGTTGGCTCTCGCCCAGTGCTTGTTTTTCTTGGTTTACTTGTCTTCTTATTCTTTTTTTTTGGCAGCAACACCCATAGCCTTTGTTTGTTCGGTGTTTGCTTTTTTTGTGCTTTTTGCTTTATTATTAGAGCCCCGATGACGCCATGTTCTCATTGTCTTGGCCTGCAGCGCCTTTGATGTTTGGGCTCCTGTGGTTGGATCTGTTTGCCATCAGCTACTCCGCTATGCTCTCGTTTGTTTGTTTGTTTGCTGACTTGCTGGCTCAGCTTAGCGTGCTATCATTATACAATAACAACTACCAATGAACTTTCTTTTGCATGTATTCCTTTCTCTTGTACGTTTACGAGGTGCTATTGTGTAATCAGCTGCCGCGTTACAATGGCATCTTTATGCAGAGAGACAAGTTATATAAAGAAATAGCATGATATGATACTTTGCTTTTCTTCTTTTTTGGTGGTGCGGGAGAGTGGCAAGAGTTGGTAGTATAAATCGTCCCAGGCAAAGCTAAAAAAAAAAGAAAGAAAACATTAAAAAAAGGAGGTATTTTAAATGGTTCTAATCTTCCCTACGTGACGTAGTGTTTACACAAGAATGGCAGAGCACCACAGGCAGACCGGCCCCAGAAGGGGGAGAACGGTCAGCAGAGTTGACCGACGGGCAAAGGAGACAGAGACAGAGACAGAGACAGAGACAGAGGGAGAGAAGAGGGAACGGGAATGAATGATGTAGGTCGGAAGCGAAAGAAGGAAAACAAAGAGAGTATGCCATGACAGCTCTGCATCACCCGGAAGAGGGTCCGGTCTATTGACAAATGGAAGAAACGAACAGGCAAGGCAAAAGTATGCAGAGGAAAGAAAAAGGCCGTTCGGATGAATAAAGACTGATATCTAGAATGTAGCTTAATTAATAGCGAGGAGGGGACTGGACCTGGCCCTTGCCGGTGTAGCCAGGAGACGAGATACCGGTGATGGGGTCGGCGTTCTGGCTCTGTACACGGGGAGAGTTGAGTTAGCTTAGCGTGTCTCTTTGCAACGGCGGGATGCCGTCGTCGAAGCAGGGCCGTCGTCGCGGCGAGGTGCACGCTGATTGTAGTGCCAGCCGTAGCATCCAAACGTACCTTGAGCTTCTCGTTGGCAGCCTCCTGCCACTGCTGGCTCATGCTCTCGGGACCAGGCTTGGCGAAGGAGCGGATAATCAGGAAGATGACCAGACTGGCAGCAATACCGATGGCGGTGCCGGTGGCAACGCGGGCCTTCTCGCCAGCGGGGGCCTCGGCGCGGGGACCGTGGGGACCAAAGGCAATCCAATAGGCTACAAGGGAAGCAAGGCACAGAGTTAGTTTCTAGGAGTTCTGTTGCACGGAAGCAAGATAAGATGGATTTGTGTGGTGGCGCGTCGTGAGAGGATCGGCGGCTGATGCGTTCGGTAATGTTTGGATGAAAGGTTTCTGGGCACTCGAGTGACGACAAGCTGCATGGGAACTGCCCCGGCCGAAAAGAAACAGACAACAACCGGCGTCCGCTCGTCCGAGTGACTAAAGCTCGCCCGGAGAGGACCAATTGGCACCAATTGGCACCAGTTGGCACTCCAATGAGATGCCCAAGCAAGCTTCATCGGCCATGAAGCATTGGAGCCGAATGTGTTGACTGTTTCGGAGGCAGCTCGGCATGTGCACCCGGGCGCTCGAGGGGGAGGGAGCGTGTGTCAGGACGTCAAGGTCAATACCCACCGGCCTTCTTCTCCTGCAGAGACAGGTCGTTCCAGTTCTCCTTCATGCGGTCGCGCAGAGACATCCAGAGCTCGGCCTGCTCCTGCATGGGCATGCTCTCCCAGCGCTTCTCAATGTTGGCTAGAGTAGGCTTGGACAGGGCAGTCGAGGCGGCACGGGTGCCGGCGGCGGGCATGCCAGCATGGGCAACAGTGCGGCGAAGGAGGTTCGAGGTCGAAGTGCGCATCATTTTGAATGTGTGTGACGGTGGCGGTGGTCGTGGAGGGAAGAGGGGATTTCAAGAGGATAATGGAAAAACAAGGAAGAAAAAAAAAAAGTCCCGGAAGAGTGGAGAGGCAGCCGAACCCAAGATTTGGTAGAGAGCAGGCTTGCGTAGTGCTATTCACGGCGGAGCAGGATCGAGCGAGAGCGAGGCTGGGCGTGTTTGTCGTCGGCACAAGGTTCAAAGGTTCAGCGAATCTAATCACGAAAGAGGTTTTTTTTTCGGGTGCAAACCTTGGAGCAATGCGGTTTGGCTTCTCGACGACTCGTATGATGAAAATCTCGTGGGCCCTGATTGGTGGCACAGCGCTGACTCAGCAAGGATATCGGCATCACGTGACCATAGACTGCGATACTCGTTTGGCGACTGTCAATGGCGTACACATGATGAAAACGATGGTGATTGTGTGTCTATGCACGTTACTGCCCAAGCATCATTCTAAACTCAAGCTGAATCCAAGGCTCGCAAGTTACCGGCATGTTTCAACAGAACAAGCATGCCATGTTCTTGTCATACAGTCACTCGTAGACACACCCCAAGTAAGCTGGTCCCACCTTTCCCAAGCCGTCCAGCACGAATCAGGTAGCCTTGCATCTCAGCCTTGCGCAGCTTCTCATCAAGATTTCTTGGCCCTTGTCTGCTGCATATAGGCTTGCACTCCCAACAGTCCATTGCCCTTCCGCCACTTCGACCGACCCACCAAATATCCGCGGATGCCTTGAGTGAGAACTCTCTACTTCCACCCAAGTCAAACACGGCATATCCTCAACATGTCGAGCTCCAAGCCGTCCTCGTCCAGCAATGGCTCACGCGTCGTCCATCAAGACTACATTGCGCGTGTGCGCTACGCCAATACGCTGCCGCCGCCTTCGCTGCCCCCGAAGCTGCTGGAAATCCCCAATACCGGTCTTGCAAGCGGCCAGTATACCGGGCCTGGCTTCGCTTCCCGCATGGTCCGCGAGCAGCTGCTCAACATTGAAGCTGACGCTGAGCTGGGCATGCCGCTGGACCTCGTTGGTATGCCTGGCGTGTTTGACGGCGACGAAAGCTGTAAGTTTCTACACCAAGCAATTCCACAGCATAGAGCAAGAAATCTTTGAATGAACACTCTACTAAAATTATCCCGTGCAGCCATCCAAGCTCCCGCCTCCGCGCCTGCCGTCCACCCCCGCGACCGTCCCCTATTGCGCCCGATCAACAGCCTAGGCGCCCCCAAGCCCGCCGACGTAGCCGTTTCTTTCCTGCGCCGCACCGAGTACATCTCTGCCACATCGTCCAAGCGCACCTTCATCGACAACAAAGCAGGCCCCAAGCGCGTCGAAAAACGCCGTGCGCCGCCTGTTGAAGATGACGACTCTCCCGCAGGCATGCGCCGCAAAATCGACAAGAGTTTCGAGTTCGCCGAGGCGTATCGCAAGAACCCCAGCTCTGTCAAGCACCCTGAAAACCGTAACCTCAAGCTGGTTGATGCTTTCCCGATTCTCCCTGACCTCGACGCTTTCCCTGATTCTGGTGCCTATGTCACTATCAAGTTCCTCACAAACCCCGTACCACCTAGCACATCCTACGATGATCGTCTCATCAGCGGTCTCCTGAAGCCCGTGGAAACAACGCCGGCCGAAGAAACCGCGTACCACCAGGCCCTGGAGCTGCACGAGCGCGATCCCCTGAACTACAGCAAGCCGCCTCCAATGATGAACTACGACTTCTTCCTTCCCCACTCCGCCGCCGATACTAAGCGCTTCCACGCCAAGTTTGACGTCAGCAACCCCGAAAATGACGACGACGCGCTGTATTCGCACAAATCGGACAACGGGCCATGCTTCCGCTTTGAGCGTGTGCGCGGCTACGAGACCGCAAAGGAAGTCGAGCTCAACCATACCACAAAATACAGCGAGGAGCTGCTTGTCGCCTTCACCGACGGCAAGGACTCGGAACACCAAAAAGCCATGTGGTACTATCCCGTTATGCAGCGCTCATCCATCCGCCCGCAGCGCCAGCGCCGTCTCGACATCCGCCGCGGCTTTACCCAGGATGACGACAGGCAAGACCTGGATGCCCTCGATGTGCGTATTGAGGAGCCGCCCGAGGACATGCGCGAAGCCATGCTGGCCTTCAAGGAAAACCCGTGTGGCGAGGAGGTTGTCGAAGGCGAGGCCGAGGCTGATGTCGAAGTGGATGCCGACGCCGAGGGCGACTACGACGACAAGGATGAGGGCGAGGCGCGTGCGGCTGCAGCTGCGGCTGCGGCTGCGGCTGCGCAGGACGACCATGACGACGAGGCGGACGACGAATAAGAGTGCGGCGAGGACTTTGGATGCATGTGCTGCCGTGATTCTGCAGACGTGTGTACGGCTGCGTAGCAAGGGAGAAGCACAGATACGAAATGCTTGTTTATATTTGGAGTTTGGATTGGGAGTCAGTCTTTTTGTTCTTTGTCTTGTCATCTGCCATGCGTTTTTTGGAGCTTTGTATATCTCTTGGGCCTAGTTTTTCTAGCTTTTTCTTTTGAGCTTGAAAAAAAAAATACAGAGGGAAACGATTGTGGCTCAGTCTCGAGCTTCACTATGCAGAATCAATGTTACACGGGTGAGACTTGCAAGCGCCCGAGTCGTAAGATGCTGTGATGATTTTGCATCATGATTAAATGATGGTTGCCTCAACCAACGTGTGTCTATCAAAATAAATCAAGCTATAACATTTGCCATGTATGCATGTATGTACTGTGGCTCATAAAAGTACATGCCCAGCTCCGCCCGCCCTCTCCCTGTTCAGTCACTTGTAGGCATCTCGAAGCCAATCCTCTCCCGATCATTGTCAATCACCCGGCCGTACTCGAGCAGTAATCGGAAGAACCACACCTCCATGTCCACCTTGCGCAGCGCCTTGCTGGCCCACTCCTGGCCAGCCACGGCTGCTTTCTTGGACCACGCACGGCCGTCCTCTTCTTTGCGGAGCCAGCGCAGCAGCTCCCACCACTCCTTGCCGCGCAGACTCAGCGGCACATAGTGGAGCCACGGCACGATGCGCTCCGAGTGCCACTCGCGTGCAATAGCGTACTTGAGGGGCAGGCTGTTGCTTTGCAGGAAAGCGTAGAAGCGGCCCGAGAAGGCGTTGCCGTCCATATCGAGCAGGTATTTGTGCGCCCAGTTGTCTTCTTGTGTTGCGTACTCTTTTACTTTGAAGAACTCTTTCTGGGCGATGCAGTCGCCTTCATCACATTGTCCGATGTGACTAAAGAACACATTGGCAGCATCGGCAAGCAGTGATGGGTTGGCAGGCGTCTCGATCCAGTGTGGCTTCTTGGCTGTTCCGTTGTTGGTCAGGACTTTTGCGTCGTCAGATACAGCCGCGAGACCCTCAACCATCTTCTGGCGATGCTGGTGACGCCAGCTTCCCCAGCGAGAGAAGCCGCCAGTGGTCGAGCCACGCCAGTACAAGTCATCTGTCTTGTTATCCCAGTTACGGTCCTGGCTCTGGTTGTAGCTGACTTTGTCGGCCCAGTACCAGGGGGATGGGTACAGGATGTCTGCGGTTGTGGAGTACTTGGACTGCGAGAAAACGGGGATCAAATCGTTGGAAAAAGTGAACACGTTTGGACACACAAAGAAGCCGTAGGACGTCGCCAGCGAGGGCGACCTGCACACATCAGAAAAGGCCGTCGTGTTAGCAACAAAGCACATGTCAGTATAGCAGGCCTCTCTGACATCATCTTGTGCGTCTTCCTCCAAGCTGCGGGCCGGGCTGTTGGGACTACAGCTCATGCGCGAAACAGCCCAGCTTCTCTGACGGGGCATCTCATTGAAGCGAGTAGCCTTGTGGTTGAGAAAGCTTTTACCGGCGCCCATGTCTTCTGGCCTGGCACTAAACGTGTGGCCAAGGTCCGTTGCTTGGCTAGCTGTTGCCATGCGTGCACTGCTGCTTTCGAGAAGACGAGCCATGTCATCGTGGTGAATGTGGATTTTCGGCTCATCGTTGACGTTGAAGGCTAAATCCATGTCTGGAAGATGCCTAGCAAACTTGGAGATCATCTTGACAGTGGCATTGGTCTGCCACTCGCGGCTGCCATCGGCGTAAGTCACCTCGCCATTGCGGATCGATACTGCAAGGAGGTCGTTGTTGAAGCCAAGCGCTTCAATGGTTCGCTTCCGGATCGTCGCAGGCCGCAAGCCCCAGAATGGCCGCAGGTTATGGTAGATGGTGTCAAACTCGTCAATAAGCTGGAAGCCAGAGTCGTAGGCGAACTTGAACCAGACATCAAAGTTTGGCGGCGGCGGGATGCCATAGCGATGGCGGTAAGTAGCCACGGCTTCAGCAAGCGTTTGCGATTGGCGGGCGGTTGTCTGCTGAAATGAATACTCGGCCTGCGTGATGAGGTGCATAGCAGGATGCACATCTGGGTCCGGGGGGTGGAACAGGCTTTGTAGAGCCTCATCCTCATATCCTTCCACTGCCGAGAGCGTTCCATCTGGGCCATAGCTGGGGGCTGTTGGTGATACTGGGTAGTCCAGGCTGTACAAGCAAAGCAGCGCTAAAAACAGCGACACCACGACCAGCTTGCGCCGTTGGCTCCAGAAGCCCCTGAAAACCGACAGCCGTGTTGGCACATATGATTCTCTCATCACCCCAGCCGCTGCCGGCTCCGATCTGGACCAGAAAGTATTCCGAGGCTTGTCGTCGTCCCGCATTTGGCTGGCGACTCGTTGCTGTCACGGGGCGGGCGAAAAATGCGAGCGTATGCTTTGGACTTTGTTGTTTTGCGATGTAAGTCAACACAGAAAACAACAGCAACGGGTGGCGATTTTCGGGGCTTGTTTTGGTTTCCGCCAATTCAGGAGACCAAAGAAAAGAAGAAAAGAGAAAAGAAACAGTCGCCCGTGTTTCATGAGTCCCTGAAAATGTACACCTGGCAAAAAGATATTGTCGATATCAAGAGAGGAAGGAGCAGAGTCAAGATGAAAAATCAGGCGTTCCCTTGATCGATATGGGCAATTGCTCCAGCAACATGGAAACTACTTCTTTCGCTCGCTCTTGCCCTGCGCTTTCCCGTCCTGTTTCCGTTTTCAAAGGGCTGTGCTGAACGTGCTGGACGTGCTGGGCTGGCCTTGTTACTGTTCTCTATGAGCATCTGGCCTGCTGCTGGGACAGGCCTGCGTTACGTGGCTAACGCTCATGACTTCGGTTTAATTTTAGACTGGTCCAGGTCCACAACTGAACTGGGCTTTGCAGCATCGCCATCATGTGCCAGGTTCCGTGTCAGGCTCCACATTGGCCTTCTTGTACTACGTTCCAAGCTTCACAGCATAAAGGCACAACTGAGGCTCCGGGAGACAAGCAAATCACTCAATTTTAAAATCATGAGATCACGAACGTTGACAGTCCGATCATGAGAGACTCTTGTTCTTGAAGCTCGTCCAAGCATTGATTAAAATGCATACAGTCCCCGAAAACGCCATGCCGTTGAACCATTCATAGATACTTGGTTCCCTTTTGTATACACATGTCCCATAAACGAAGAAAAGAAAAAAAGACAAGACGTTACTTTTGTGCTTCATGAATAAAAGTTCCTTTTTTTATTTTTGTTCCCAAGCCCAAAGACACTTCTTAGTAGAAGAAGCCAATGATCTTGCCGGAGACGTGCTTACGACGGGCCTCCTCGTGGTCCATGATACCGGCGGAGGTGGTCAGGATGACGTAACCGAACTGACGGGCAGGCAGCAGCTTGACAACCCACTTCTCGAGGTCGGCGAGACGGACGTTGTAGCGGGGAGAGATGACACCGGTCTTGTTCAGGCGACCGTTCAGCTGAACAATGATCTTGCCGGAGCGGTGGTCATCGACCTCCTCGAACTCGCCAATGTAGCCTGAGAAAAAAAAAAAGGCAGTTAGCAAGAATGTTGTGGCGATTTAAACGAAAAGTTGCACGGAAGAATAAACGTCAACAGCCCGTGTAAGATCTCCACAGTTGATCTATCGGCAGTTTATAGGGGCTGAGTCGTGGGAATTAAGACGTTCGCCCTAGTTATCATGCCGAATGGGAGAAAAGGAAAACTGTGTTGATCTTGCCGGTTGCTGACGTTTACTCTCTCTCATGTGCGTCTTGTCTGTGACAAGCATCAAGAGATATGGCTTACCGTGCTTCTGCATGACCTGCAGGAACTTGACAATGACCTTGGAAGAAGGGCGGATCATGACCTGGCGCTTGCCAGCCTTCTCGGCGTTGTTGATGCTCTTAAGAGCATCGTGGAGAACGGAAGTGCGGACCATTTTGGCGGTTGTGAGGAGATTCTCAAATCGTAACGGATAAGACGGGGAAGTGAGGTATCTGCCAACGCGAAGAAAACGATGTGGTTAGCCTTCCGTTGAGGCTCAAAAAGCGAGGAGAGTGCCCTCAATCGACGATTGAATAATGACGAGGAGGGTTCTGCCGCTCAGTGCTGAAGAGGAGAAGCGTATCAGGTGCCGACTGGCCCGCCATTGAAAGCGTATCGGGCGCGGTTCGGCTCATCTCAGGTTGTCGTCGAATATTGTCTTTCGCAAGTAAGGTTGATGAGACGAGCGCAAATTCCCGAGAACGGCTTGTGATGGTTGATCAGCCGGCCTGATTGCTCTCCTCCGCCATCGTGAAAAGGCTGGCCATGTTCCTGTCTAACAATACAATCGCCTCTAATTAGAGGTTCTCTCAATGATTGCCTGTTCACATACCTCTGGTGGACGCTGAAGTCGTTAGTATGATCAAGGGAAAATCAAGATGGCCAAAGGACCAAGAACAGCTATTGACAGAGAAGCCTTAGCCTGAGCTGGGAAAATTTGTCTGCCCACAAAAACAGCTCCACAATCTGGTTCTGGTCCACATTAGTGTGCCCTTGTCGGCGATTCAACCCATGTCTTTCCCCACTACAATATTGTCTGCTTGCCCTAAAGCCACACATCATGGCAGCATGTGGAGTGGCGTCAAGCCATTGAGTTTCGAGTGGGGCTTGTAACCCACAAATGCGCCCATGTCGCTTTACGAGCCGGGGTTTTCAGCGTTTATGTGGGCAAACTAGTGTGGACAGCGGAGTACATCGAAACCCGGGTTTTTTTTTGTGAGTGGGATGCAAGTTTTGTCAACGCTTCTCTCGGTTTATTTTTTTTTCTCTTTTCCACCCAAACACAACTTTCTTCGAGGATCGATCCTGACAATTCTTTGAGAAACGAACAGTCAAGATGGTGAGTTGAGTTGCGTGTTTTTTTGTCTTATGGCCACTGTCTTGATGGCAATGGCCGTGCTTTGCTTCTTCTTTCAATATCTTGTTTCTCTGCTCCATCACGACCATCTCAAACGACGACACCCTCGGCGATACACTTTCAGCAACTTGTGCAAGACCCGAGCGTCGTCTATAGAGCGTCAGCATGTGACAGGATACCAGAACCACCAAACGGACTATGATGCTAACCAGGTTGCTCTTCTTTCCGTACAGTCGGACGTAGAAGATAACATTCCCCAGGAGGTCGAGGTCTCCGCCGATGCCGCCCCCAAGGGCCAGATCACCGTTCTGGAGGCCCTGAAGGGTGTTCTGAAGCTGTCTCTGATGCACGACGGTCTTGCCCGTGGTCTCCGTGAGGCTTCCAAGGCTCTGGACCGTCGTCAGGCTCACATGTGCGTCCTGAACGAGGCTTGCGAGGAGGAGGCTTACAAGAAGCTCGTCATCGCCCTCTGCTCGGAGCACAACATTCCCCTGATCAAGGTTCCCGATGGCAAGGAGCTCGGCGAGTGGGCCGGTCTTTGTAAGTGATAACTGAATCCCTCCGGTCCGATACACGAGGGGCCCGCGGTTGATACGAGTCTCTCTCGACATATTCCATGGCCAACACGACTAACATGCCACTCCACAGGCGTTCTGGACCGTGAGGGCAACGCCCGCAAGGTTGTCAACTGCTCTTGCGTTGTCGTCAAGGACTGGGGTGAGGAGTCTCAGGAGCGCAGCATCCTGCTCAACTACTTCCAGTCTGAGCAGTAAGCGTGCCTTAAGCCCTTACTTTGCCCAAACATGAAAAAAGAAAACCCACATAATGCTGCCTTGCCAAGCCAGCGTATGAATTGAGGGAAACCGGTTATCATGGGACAATGAACAACAAAAAGTTTTCTTCGACCAACATATATTTGCACAACTGTTACCATGTGATCTACAGTGAACATGTCTTGCATGCCCTTTCGGATGCCTTTGGTGGTAGTTTGTGATGTTGATGTTGGTGTTGGTGTTGGTGTTGTTGGGCGTCGCAGAGTCAGCCTGCAGGCTGGTGTAAGCGAGGTATGCAGGGTGGTCATCACGTGGAGGAGGGGGATATCGGCCGTCATGACGTCGTTGAACCGGGGCGGAGTTTTGCCTGAGAGGGGAATGTTGTCTTGGGCTTCATATGTGGGATATGAGCTGGAGTGCAAATCAGACATGACCAGGCTGAGCTCTTTTTTTTTGTCTTGTTGATGTGAGGGGTTCCGCTGTTTCAGCTTTTGATATTGGGTGTAGTAGTAGCGACTCCGATGGGTTTTAGACAACACAACCTCTGCGTAAGGTAGATTTGCAATTTACTTCCTGCCCTCGACCTATAAACTATTTGTCAGTTGCACAGTCGGCTGTCTGCCTGTCGCCATGCAGAACTCACCATGATGATGTGGTACCCGAAGCTTGTCTTGACCTCCCCAATCTTGGGATTGGTCGTTGTGCTGTCCTCCAGCGCGTAGGCAACCTCCTCAAACGCAGGATCCAAGCCACCGCGTGTTTTCCATCCCAAGGCGCCGCCTGTGATGCATGGACGTGAAGCGTTAGATTATTGATCTCCTGTATATGTAATGTGATGGGCGGGAAGTCTTGCAAACGAGAACAGAAAGGAAAAGATGGGCAGATACAGAGGGCACGGCTCGTGTGGACAACAACATTACCTTGTCTTGCCTTGTCTTCGGAGAACTGGCGAGCAACCTCGTCGAACTTGACACCGTCAGCCAGCTTGGCCAGTGCCTCTTCTTTCTTCGCATGCTTCTCACACTATATTTGTTTTTGGTCAAGCATCCACCAGCAGTCAGCAAAAAAAACAACATTCTCCTTTGTGCCTCGGGGCATTTCAGTCCTCTCTCTCTCTCTCTCCCTTTCCCCCTCCTTCTCCCGCTTTCATCACTTGATGCCGCCAGCGCCAACGCCAGCGTCAGCGAGCTGCATCGCCAGCTTCAGCTTGCTTATCCTTCTCATCCACATCCGCATCCTCATTCCCCCTCGTCCTCCATCCTGAACCATCCGGCTCGAAAAGAAAACCAACGGGGTTTTGTGAGACATTACCAAGATATGGCGCACGTTGATGCTCTGCGCACCCTTCACCTTGCCGGCTTTCTCGTCTGCCTTGCCGCCCTTGGCCGCAGCACCGCCCTTGGCTTTGCCTGAATCGCCTCCCTTCTTTGCCATACTGTGAGTCAACAAGAAAATCGAGGGGGGGAAAAAGAAAACAAAGAAATAAAATAAGGACGTAAGTATGAGAGGGCAATAGAAACCAGGTTGGTTCTCAATCACGCGTGATCAAAGGGAAGAATAAAAAAGAAGAATGTCCGGCGAGACGAGACAACGAAAACAAACAAGAAGATTCCCAGTGTTGGATGCCAGACGGAGGAAAAGGGCATTGGAAAAATTCACATGTCGTCTGTGAGGTTCAGCTTTAGAGGAGTCTCTGTATGGTAACCCTAGTGTTGGCCTAGCTGAAAACAAACCCTTATCCTTACAACGGAACTCGAGCAGATCCGTGTATACATTATTGTCACACGACATGGGAAGAATGTATTTCGCTGGAATGGCAAAGGTTATCCTGACATCGCATGACAGCGACAAGTTAAGACACGAATGGGATACCAAGAAGACGGGAGAAAAAGATTGAGAGAGAAAAAAAGTAATGATTGTATAACCTGCTGTTTGATATCCAAGTCTGAAGCAGATCGTGCTGTGGTCCTGTTGAGCCCCGCTATAATATAGAAAAAAAAAAAAAACAAAAGAAAATAAATAGTACTGCATGCATGACGGCATGTGATCCTTTGTAAAGCCAGCTAAACCCAAGCTACTCCAAACAAAAACGCCGTGCTAAGAAAGTACAGGGGGAGGGGGGATCAGAGCGCCAATAATAAAACAGAGCAGAGTGTTACAGATCCAAGTCGCTTTGAAGTCTCAAGGCGAAAGCTTGTAGGAGCCAGACAGAGCGCTTCCACGGCGCTCTTGGCTGATACTCAGGGCTTCAAACTCTTCCTCCATTGGATCCTCGGGAATTACAGCAGGTAGTATGCGTACAGATTCCTTGGCAGGCACTGAGGGCGGGATTACCGTGGGTGCTGGAGGAAAGAATCGCGACATCGGCGGCGGCGGCGGAGCAGCTGCACCAGCAGAGGGAGGGGAAGGTAGGGTAACCTCAGCAGAGGACGCAGATGATCTGCGCGAGTACTCCTGGGTCAGTTCGTGCATAAGATCACCGCGGCTGCGACCAGAAGAATCGGACATGGCTTCAAGGCGGTCGTATAAAATCCAGTCCTCTACTTGTGACTGACGAGGGATGCGACGCAACTCATTGATACTAGTCTGACCGACAACACGTTGAAGAGTGATTCTGCAGCAGTGTTGGCCAGTCTCTGAGTCCAGGTTGCAGCCGTACTGAATGACTTTGTAGTAGCCGTCAAATCGTACACCGACAGAGGGGGCATAGTGCGAAATAAGCTCAGCACCGCGAAGAACCATGATGACAGAGCCGACGGCGGAAATGAGAGAAAGCGGCATAGATGTCCATGGGCCATAGCGTGTGTATTGCGAGATGCCGTCGTCATCATTAATAATGTTTTCAGTGCCGGTCATTAGGGGAAGAACCCGAGTGTTGCTAAATCGGCAGCGAGAAACGACCTCGCGAGGGGTACTAACAATACCATCGTGTTCGGCGGCATCAAGAGTCATCCACCAGCTGCAGTAGAACGGTAACATGTAATGTTAGCTGCAAGTCACTAGGAATGAAATAAAAAGTATGGAAAATGGGAAAAGAAGAAAAGAAAAAGACCTACTATCCAGGAAGAAACTTGACGGAAGAGTCAGTGTCCGAATGACGCCTTTCAGACATATTGGAGGGGGTGTTTTCATGGAGATTTGGTTGTGAAGATGAAGGCCTGATGGCCTGTGATACTGGTGTAGATGAAGGTTTGGAAGCATCTTGTGTGTTGTTTTTTTGGTCGGAAAGTGACTGCTGGGGATTTCCAAGTCGTACAGTATGATCACTGCTCTTATGATGAAGATGCTGTTGGCGAGTGGAATCAGCACGAGCCTCGGCCACGAGGTCTGGCAAGGAGTCGTGGTTTGGTAGGCGAGGGCTTGAGTTTGGACTATGGTCTGGACTGATACGACCCAGGTTGGGATTTATACGGGGGGTATCGGTGCGTCCAGTTTCAGTAGAGATGGCGGGCAGTGTTGGAGTTTGGCGTGGTGAGATGTGGTCGTCAATGGTAGAGTGCCGATGTGAAGAGAATCTCTTGGTCCACGAGGGTGCTCTGTAGTGGGCCATGCTGTTGTTGAAAAGGAGCTTGGTTTGATTTTGGCCAGTACTGGTTTGGCTTGGATGGGAGTTGATATGAACGTTTGCCATGGCGATGACGGCATCCGGCAGACAGACGACAGGAGGGGGGGGGGGGAAAAGGAAAAAAAAAAAGAGGTCAAAGAGGTGATGTGGTAGTACAGGCAGACGGAGAATAGCGACTGGGGGTGTTTGTTAACCAAGATTTCAGAGAACGTGGGGGGTCTGAGTTTTAAGAAGGCCGAGCTGAAAGACAGAGCGGGCAAAGCGAGAAGAAGGCGGGAAAACACAATAAGAAAATGAATAAGTAAATAAAGAAAAAAAGAAGTATGAGAAAGGAAGGAAAGGAAAAGCTTTAAAATGAAAAGAAAATAAAGAAAATTAACGTGTGAAAATCAAAAGAAAATCAAGCAGTTAACAGAAATTGCCAGTGCAGAAGTAGTGCGAAACGTGCAAGCAAGTGAGACAGTGACGGAATCGAAGACAAGAGCGGTGGAAGCGAGAGAGAGAGGGAGAGAAGAAGAAGAAAAAAAAGAGTAATAATAAAGACGAGAGTCGAGTCGAGTTGAGTCGAGTCGAGTAGATCAAGAGGGTTAAAGAAAGAGAAAGAAAAAAAAGAAAAAACACAGGCTCCAGGCCTTTCTTTGGCTTGACTGGGTTGGTTCGGGCAAATGGTTCCGATGCGGTGTGATGCGTTCCTTTGATTCCTCTCGCAAGCAGCAAACAAACAAGCAAGAAGAAACGAAACTCTGGGGTTTGGCTGTAGGCCTGCCTGGCCTTGGGCGCCTGGCTGGAATCTTCACGATAAATTATGTGTTGAAGGATGTGATTGAAGCGGTGGCTGTTGTGGGCCGCCGGAAGAGAAATCGGAATGCCCAAGGCGTATTTTTGTCCAATCCCTTTGTTAGGATGTTTTTTTGTCCTGTTTCGAGTGTTCAGAGAGAGGGGAATTGTCTTTGGGTAGCCCCTCGTTCAAAGCAATACAACCGGCAGAAAAGAACAAAGGGAGAATGTTGGTTCAAGGCAGGTGACGATGGTCTTGCTTTGTGGAGGACGAGGATAACAAGGGAATGAGAAAAAAAAAGAAATTGATGAGAAAAGAACCCGAGAAACAAATCAAGGTGATTAAATTGAGCAGGGTCCAGGCTTTTTCCGTGTTTCCGCAAGTATGTTTTTTTTTCCTCTCTTGTTTTGGGTATAGCGGCTCAAAAACAAGCAAGGCCAGTCAGACTAATGCCGGGAAACAAAACAAGCCCAAAAGAAAAATAGAGGACAGACAGACAGACAAAAAAAAGCAGAAAAAAAAGGGAGTCAAGGGCGGAACTGGACAGGCGAGGTCTTGGGCTGATTCTCGAGAAGGGATGGAATGAAGGCCTGGTGTGTTTGAGGTGAAATCTTGTTGTTTCTGATGCGAACTGCATCGGAGACGGTAGGCCGAAGAGGGAGCCGGGGAGTGAGAGGATTTCTGGGAGTGAAAAAATAGAGAAAAGAAGAAAAATTATTATGCGCGGCAGATGATTTGATGAATGGACTGATGGGCCGGGCCAGCTCAACTGATAAGCAACGAGAAGACAGTCGTGTTAAATAGGCCCCCAAGGCTGTCATTGAATGAAAGGGGCAAGTGATGACACGGAATAAAAGACGCAAGCCGGGCAGACAGGCAGACAGACAGACAAACAAACAAGAAAAGAAATCTTGCCACAGTGCTTCGAAGCCGAGTTATCGTTGCGCTTTAACGAGCTTTAGACGAAATATGTGTGTGTGTGTGATGTTGGCACAAGATGCAATGTTGAGGGAAAGCTATTGGTGCTTGGTTTTGATCGTGGTGATGAAGTTGAAACAAAGAAACAAACGACCCGACCCGTCTTTTGCTTTCTTAGTGCCTGAGCGGCCAACAAGACGTAACAAAGTCTTCGAGCCTGGGGAGAGCAGGTGGCAAAGAGCAGTACAGCGGAAGTTTCTCAATCCTATGCCTATTCCCAACCTTTTTTTTTTCTGCTCCTGCTGTTTAAGCCCATTAACCCGTGACACATGCATACGTGGAGTGGACGCTGCTGGACGCTGCTAGAGGACGGTGGAAGAAGAAGGAGGAGGAGGATGAGGAGGAGGAGGAGGAGGAGGACGGCGGAGGTGGGCAACTTCCCTCGGCCTGGGCTTAGCAGCAGCGCAGCTTGTTTCAATCCTCCTTCAGCTGGCTGTCTGGCTGACTGTCTGGCAGTCTGGCAGGTGACGTACTTATCTGCCTTCTGTTTCAACGTTACAAACGAACAGAAAGCACCAAGGCAAGAGCAAACAGGAAGGCAAGCGGCTTTCTTACTGGTTGCAGTCACTTCAGCTCGCTTACCTAAGTGCCATCAATGTACGTGCATTGTACAGTATACACATAATACCTGCCATCATGTCCAATGTTCACTGTCTAGTGTTTAGTGTCTAGTGCCTAGTGCCTAGTGTCTAGTGTCCAGTCTTGCTTTGACTTGCCTATTGGCTCACCCACAGTGAGTGATGGTCACTATCACTGTCACATACACACATGTACACATACATGACAGTTACCAAGGGTTATCCAGCCTAACTCCCGCCCAAGTCATAAGCTCTGCGTTGACTTGGAAACTTGGCCAGCGGCCTTGGCTGCCTTTTTTTTTTTAGCTTCCCAGCTTCCAGAGGGGCTGTACCACGAAAGAAGAAAAAAGCAGTAAAAAAAATACAACAGACATGGTCTTACTTTGTTTTTGGTCCGACTCAAGCGAATTTCTCTAGCCAACATACGTATACGTACCTACGTACCTACGTACATACATACATACATATATGCATGCACGTATACAACCATCAGGTCCCTTCGACTATCCCTATCCTGGCCTTAGTCCATGGGCTCACTCCCTCCTTTTTGCTAAACATGAGATTTGCTTGCAGACCCTGCCCACCTCCACCTCTGCCTCTGCCTCCGCCTCTGCCTCCAAGATCCATATTTCTATGTGATCCTAACCCTCACTCATTCTCTTTCATGTATGTTGCCGAGGGCCACAAAGCTTCACTCCGGCTAAACAGAGTACAAGCTAACCTTTTGAGCTTTGATGTCACATATTCTCCTGTTAGCTTTTTTTTTTCTCAGCATTGATCAGGCTTTTTTTTTAACGTTACGTCTAGGAGTACAAAGATCTCCCAGTCTGTGATATACATCTGCAAGGTCGCATTTGCTTTGACATTTTTTGTGTGCATTCTGTCGATTTTTTTGGCCGAGCTTTTTTTTTTAAATTATTTTCTCTTTCTCTTTATTTTTTAGATTTTTCTTTGTTGACGGTCTAGACCATGTCATACATCACAGAGCTGCTTCCATTTTGTGTGAATGAGCATCATGCATAATGAAGCACGTATAAATACGCCCGGCCAATCATATGACGTCAGGTGAGTTAAAAGCCTGAGGCTCAAAGTAACTTTCAAAGTAACTTTTACAGCCATTTCATAGGTCACTTCCCAAGTCAAGTCACTCACTCTCAAGGCCACCTTGCACGTCACCCCAAGAGCAACTCCCAAATTCAGGCTCGTGTCATTGTTTCGTGTCCCTGCCCTACGTTGTTTGCTTGTAAATCGTATCTTGCTGGAAATTGCTTTTCTCGTTCGTTTATCTGGCCAGTCATCTGCAACATTGCAGTATCTTGTCTCCACAATAAATTCGACTGTTTGTACTGGTACTTGTACTCTTGGTTGTTTTTTTTTTTCGCTTCCCCACTTTCTACTCTAGGCTATATTCTGGGCTGGGTTGTTTGTACCTATTCCAAAATCGGAAGTTTTTGCGGTTGTTTTTGGTTGTCCCTTGATATTTCTGAAAATTCGGGTTTTTCTTTTCGGGGTTTTTTTTCTTTTATTTTTATTTATTTTTCTTTTATTTTTTCAAAACTTTCCACTTTTTTTTTTCCTTTTTTTTTCCCTTTTTTTTTTTCTTGCCATCTTCTCTCGCTACTCTTCTCCCATCTTCTTAATCCAACCAACCAAATCCCACAGTCTATTTCACTCTCTATCTTGTCTGCCATCCCCAAGAAACTCGATGCTCCGAATGAGAAAAAGAAATACTTGGCAAAACATCGTCAAGAATGCTTCACTAAGCGAAAACAATAGATGAAGACGGTCAAGTGTGGATCCCATCACATGTACCGCACTAACAGATGATACCTCGTCTTCAACCCACTACCGCACACACATTTCTCCTTAAGCCTCTATCTTTTCAGGTACCCTTTGCACTATGTACGCTAAGCGCTACTTGATCCCGCCCAAAAATGCCCCAAGCTTCTGAGATTGCTCCTTGAAAAATTGCCAACCCAGAGAAAACTCGGTTTCAATCTGCTTCAACATAACGACAACCAACATTAGATATCGTCCCATCACGTCACACGGTCAATATCGCACCTGATTTGCCAACTTTCTCTGGCATTGGACAAGTCCATTCCTAGCCCGGTGTTTTATTGCTGGTTTTATTTTTCGCCCTATTCAACACTATCTCGGACTTTGGCTGTCCTTTCGGGGCCGCATCAAGAACACGTTCCGTCCGCGTCTGCGCCCACGTCTGCATCTGCGTCCGATATTCCCCTATTTCCAAACACGGACACTCCCAGCATCCCTTCATCTTCATCTAGCCTGTGCTGTGCTTAAGAGATTACCCAATCTACCCCATTCTCTCACCTCGGTCAAATGTCAACTATGGCTGGAGGCCAGAACCAGAATCAAAGATCCGCCCCGGATGACGCTGCTATTGGCATCACAGAGCGAGTCAGCTCCTCGGAATTCTCATGGTCTGGTACGTTGAGACGCAGGTATGCTTTTGTCGGGCAAGCGTCGCGCAAAATGTATCAGTCCTTGCTAACCATGACCTTTCCCTGCCATTCAGATTCACCGACTTTTTGGTAAACGAGATTCAGCGGGATGGCACTGTTTTGCATCTGAAAAATTTCACGCCTGTAGAGGTCACCCACTTGAAAAAGGGCCCCAGGGAAGCCCCCAAGGAACAGTCTGCTGCCTCTGATGGCGCAGCTTCTACCGCTCTTGTCGCTTCCGGTTCTCCTGCTGAGCCTGTGGTGCCCCAAGTCCCCGCCGTGTCTGAAAATGACAAGGCTGCTTTGATCGAGCTCCTCGGCCCCGAGGCTACCGAGTCCTTCTTGGCTCTATACGCCTCCAGCTTTGCCCCCAGCGCATTGACTGGTCGCAAAGGTCCGTCAGCTTCCAGTGCCATTGTTGATGATAAAGCTCTGCGGTCCAAGATCCATCAAGAGGTGCGCCGCATCTTCAATTCCACCTTGGATACAGCCACAAACAATGACGGTGCCATCGTTGCTACCATTATGCCCAAGAGAGGTGGTGGCCGTGGTGGCGGCAACAATGGCCCTTCTAACGGTATTGGGCGTCGGGGTGACAGCGGAAGTGGTCGCACTTCCAACTTTCGCCAGATCGATTGCCCAGGCACTGGCGAGTACCTGCATTTCAACCTGTACAAGATGAACCGTGACACCATGGAAGCCGCTGCTCAAATTGCAAAGCAGCTGAACCTCAAGCCCCAAATGATTCAATACGCCGGAACAAAGGACCGCCGTGCTGTCACTGTGCAGCGTTGCTCTGTGCGTCGCCGCAAGCCGCATGAGCTGGACCGTCTTAATTCGCGTCTGTACGACATCTGTATCGGCGACTTCAGCTACAACCCAGAGCCTGCCCATCTTGGCATGCTTGCTGGCAACGAGTTCACCATTGCCCTCAAAGGTTGCACCTTTTCTAATGATTCTGGCCTTAGCACTGCCGAAAAGGTCGCCAAGCTTGATGTTAATGTCAACGCTGCACTGGCCCATATGCACGAGCATGGCTGGATTAATTACTTTGGCCATCAGCGCTTTGGCACTTTTGCCATTGGCACTCACGATATTGGCCGCATGATTCTGTCGGGAGATATGAAGGCCGCTGTTGAGGGCCTTTTGTGGTATGATTCTGCATTGGCTGATCGCTTGGACAGCCCCGATTGTCCCATCGAACGTTCTATCAAGGATGAAGTTATGCGCAGCTGGGCCTGCCGTGCCTTCCGCGAGACTGCCAACGCAGAAGAGGCCCTCCGCCGTCTTCCGCGCCGCTACGGGGCTGAGACGACCATTATCCGTCACCTGTCCCAACGACCCACCGACTACATGGGCGCCATTCTACGCATCACGCGTGGCCTGCGCACCATGTATTTACATGCCTACCAAAGCTACGTATGGAACCATGCTGCTAGCAAGCGCTGGTCGTTGTATGGCGACAAGGTTGTAGCTGGTGATCTAGTGTACGATGCCTCGGCACAGCAAACCAAGACCGATGGTGATGGAACGCCTATAAACCAAGAAGTCGAGCTGGACCAAGATGGCGAAGAAGTGCTCAATGTCTCTCGCGACGCCAACATTGGTGACGAGGATGATGACCAATCTTTGTACGCACGCCTAGTCACTCCCGAAGAAGCCGCCAACGGTGCCTTTTCTATCTTCGATGTCGTGCTGCCGACACCGGGTTTCAGCACGCTGCTTCCAACCAACGAGATTGGCGACTTCTACCGCTCATTCATGGCACAACACGGCGGGATTGACCCGGATAACATGGTGCGGCCACAGCGCGAGTTTTCGCTGACTGGACGCTACCGCCGGGTCATGGCCCGGTTCTTGGCGCCGCCTAGCGGTTTTGTCAAGGCTTGCGTTGATGAAATGGAGCAGCTGACACCCACGGATTTGGACGTGATAAAGGAGAAGGTCAAACAAGGTGCTACTAGTGACGCTACGGCTACGGCTACAGCTACGGCTACCTCTGCGGAATCCAAGACCGAAGAGGAGTCCTTGGAGAACAAGAAACGCCCCAGAAGCACGTCCGATGCTGAATGTGATGCGGATGGAGACAGCAAGAAGGTCAAGGTGGACGAAACTGGCAAAGCTGCGACTCCCACTTCGGATACAGAGGCGGAGAAGAACAGCATCGCCGTGGTGGTCAAGTTCCAGCTGGCTAAGAGCGCCTATGCCACAGTGGCGCTGCGCGAGTTGATGGGAGTCCCTCCTGCTGGTACGACGGTGGCTTAGAATGGACTAAAAGTTGTGTATATGATATAGGGAGAGAAGAAGAACGAGTTGGAACAACAAGGACATGATTTTTTTAAATAAAAAAAAGAAAATAGTGGTAGATATGGCATGACATGGAAGACTGGGTGTGTTATGTTGATAGTCTGGTATATAAATATGTATCTAATAGCGATTTATCAAGATAGATCTCTAGTGATATCATCCAGAGAAGCTAAAAATGCTGAAGACGTGAAATGATATGTACAAAAATAAAATGGCAAGGGAGATCGATGTAAAGAAAACAAGAGATAAAGAAAAAGATACAGATAAAGAAAATGAGAGAAGACGAGGGAGGGGGAAGAGGAGAGGAGAGAGAGACGGGCATGATGGTTTTACGAGAAGAAAGAATAGAAAAAAAAACAAAAAGAGAAAAGAAAAGACACTTTGTTTTAGATGCTCTATTTTCTTTTTCATTTATTTTTTTTCGCTTTTTTTTTCTTCTTCTCTCCCGTCGCTTCCGCCTCTCTCCTCCGTTCATACATGTCCGTGTGGACATCCGCCCCATCGCCGCCCTTTTTCGTGCTCTCCGCGCATTGTTTTCTCTCGGTATGTTGAATGTTGGTTTCAAGGAATATGACAAATGAAGTTATATAAAAGAAAATCGATGAAGAATGGGGGGGGGAATGGGGGAGAATGGTGAAGAGAGGAGGAGAAGAGGAGAAGAGGAAGAGAGAGAGAGACGGCGAGAAACGGAGCTGAGCATATGGTATAACGAGAAGAAAAAGAAAAACAAGTCGCTTCGCTTTCAAGTACATCATAGAGGAGAAATGAACGGCGTAGAGATATAAGAGAGATGGCGGTCGGTTGTACTGCTGTTGCTGTTGCTGTCGCTGTCGCTGCTGTGTTTGCTGCTGTGGTTGTTGTTGCCGCTGCTGCTGCTGCTGTTGCTGTTGCTCGGGGTTGAAGAAGCAGAGAAAGAAGGCCAAGGGCACCGGAGCCGGCTGTCGAGGAACTAGGACCGAATGGGAAGATAGGCGGACAGAAGCATGGAAATAAAGACGGCTTTGGTCATGCGATAGGGGGCTTGTGGCCGGCTGGAGATGGTCGAGGGAAGCATGTTGCAAGGCAATAGGAGTAGCAGTGGCAGCCAGCCAGGCAAGTGCGTAGATAGATGATGAGGCATGGATGGGAGTTGGTCGTTTCGTGCGGGGAGAGAGAGAGAGAGAGAAATGGATCGGACGTGGCGGCAAGAACAAAAGAAAAAAACGGCTCGAGAGAGAGAGAGGCTTGATATGGCATGGCATGGCATGGCCGGTGCAAATCAAGCATCCCATCCCCAGACCTGGGCCAGGTACTTTTCCATGTTGACCCTCTTGGTCTTCATCTCGACCATCCACGGGTGCTCGAGCATGCGCCAGGGGGTGGCTCTACGGGCGGGATCCTTTTCGAGACTAATAAGAGACGGTGGGTTATTAGTACGGGGAAAACAGACGTGGCACATGTACACCCACGGAGAGAGAAAGAGGAGGAGACACCCGGTTTGCGTTGGGGCGAAGAGCGAGGGGCGAAGGGAACTTACCAGCACTCAATAAAGTACTTGAAGCTATCGCTCCACACAAGTCCACCATCTGGCTCGTCCTTGAGTCGGGGGATGGGCTGTCGGACAATGTAGGTGAGCAGGTCAATCAAGCCAGCGCGGGGCTGCATTTCTGTGCCGTCGGCAGGGAAGGGGAAGCGATGTTGAGCAACCTCGAGGAGCGTGACGCCGGTGGACCATACGTCCGAGGTAATGGTGTACGACTGGCCGGTGATGCGTTCGGGGGCCATGTAGTAGCTGGTGCCGATAAAGGTGTCGGCTTCGCCCTTGGTGCCAAAGTCTCCCGACACGCCAAAGTCGCAGAGCTTGACCTGGCCCTTTCGTGTGAGCAGGATATTTGAGGGCTTGATGTCTCTGTGGATGATTCTTCGGCTGTGGAGGTAGGTCAGGCCGCCGAGGATGCCTTCGGCAATCTTGCCCAGGACCTTTTCGCCTGTCCGGCCGCCAAGGCGCTTGACTTCCTTGTAGATGCTGTCGAGGCAGCCGCCTTCACAGAACTCCATGGCAATTGATATGGTGGCGGTGGAGGGGTCGACAAATGCACCCCAGTAGCGGCAGATGTGTTCTGAAGCGCAGTTTTTGTTGAAGCCAAGCTCGCGGAGAATCTGTTTCTTGACGTCGGGGTCGGGGTTGGATGTGATGACCTGGTTTGTGTGGTTAGCGGGATGGGGGGGATACGAGGTGAAGGAGGTGGAAGGGGTTGTTGAGGGGGAGATGGAGGGTTAGAAGAAGGGGCGGGATTTGACGGGATCATGGGATTGTGTCTGTTTACCTTGAGAGCAAACACGGTTTTGCCGCCGTCCAGCTTGCACTTGGTCACGGCACCTCCAGCGCCTTCGCCCAGGCTGCCCAGCTCGACGATGCGGCCTACGGAGCTGGCAATGCGCCAGCCCTCGTCGTCTAGATCCTCGACATCTTTGTCGCGAATTTTTTCAAGGAGTGATAGCTTGTCCATGCCCTTTTCTATGCCCTGGGTGCTACCGTCACGCTCCATAGTCTCGCTACGCTCCGAGTAGAGCGAGCCGGCAGCAGACGCAGGGTCAGGGGTTCCCTGTGGCCGGGTGACGCCGATGCCAAACTGGGAGGCAAACGAGAGGGCCGAGAATTGTGAGGCGGCGGAGGTTGGGTTGCTTGCACGGCCATCGAGCGGGCCAAAGCTGCCTGATCTAGAGTGGGCGGCGCTGCTTTCGCTGCCGCCGCTAGCGGACTGGTTGAGCTGGTTGGTGGCTAGTCTGGGGGGTTGTTCATAGGGCGTGGTCTTGCTTCCTTGGGGCGTGGCAACTTTGAGGGTGGGGAGAGCCGGGCGGGAGCCGGGGGCGTTGACGGGCTTTGCGCTAGGCGGCGTAGGGATAGAGAGGCCGAGTCTGGGGGCGCGGTTGGCGCTGCGGGCGCCGCCGAGGGCCGGACGAAGCATGGGCGGGCCAACGCCCAGGTTGGGGATGGAGGGGCCGGCAGAGGGGGTAGGCATCAGAGGCTTGACCTATAGAGGGGGGGGGGGGGGGGTTATTAGAGAGGAACAGAGAGAGAGAGAGGAAGAGAGAGAATGTGTGTCCATACAGTAAGACTGTCCGCCGGCGTTGGGTGAGAAGAGGCTTGGTCGGCCATTGTACAGACGGGATTGGCGACTCAAGCTCGAGGCGAAGGCAGCAAGAGGTATTGGTGATGACAGTGGGCAGAACAGAGCAGATCAGAGAGAGAGCAGAGAGATAGAGGGATGGACAGGCGATGTGTCGATGTGTTGATGTGTCTGGCCTGTGCAGCCAGTGTCCCTTGTTCAAGCAGGCAATCAGCAGGTGGACGAGCAGGCAGGCAGGCAGGCAGGCAATGTGTCTTGATGGTGTTGTGTAGAGTTTTTCCGAAGATGTGCCCAGATTTTATCGTGAAGGGGGGAGGGATGAGGAGGAGGAGGAGGGGGAGACGATTTGGTGGACGGAGGAGGGGATATGAGTCGCAAGTGAAAGAAAAAAAAATAAGATCAAACAAAAAAAAATATAAAATATAAAATATGGACAACACAGGTTGAGATTGATCAGCAGGCAGAACAAGGAGAAGAAAAAGAAGAAGAAGAAGAGAGGGAAAAAGGGATTCAGAAGGCTTAAAAAAGGATGCAGGCGAATCTGGATGGCTCTGTATCAAGATGCCTGGAGCGGGTTTTAGTGTGTGATGGTGCTTGGGGTTTCAAATTCGCGGGGCTTTTTTGTGTGTGAGTAATTGACGAGTATTTTTTATGCATTTTTATGTATTTTTTTATGCTTTTTCTGCTTCTTTTTTTGTCTTGTTTTCTCTATAGAGACAAAGAGCTCTGCTCTCTGCTCTCTGCTCTCTGCTCTCTGCTTTTTCCTTCGAGTGAGTCGCTCAGCCAGCTTGCTACCCCAAATACAGGCGTCTTAGCCGCTGTCAGCCCCTATAAGAACAGTTGTCCCTTTGTCTCCTTTGTCCTGGAACCCACTAAATAGAGTAGAGTAGAGAGGCACAGCCTGGAAGCCGACGAAAAGCCAGCTGCAGCCGGCGACCTGCTATAGGGGCAGAGTTGAAGTTTTAGTAGGAGCTGTGGCAGTGACAGTGGCAGTGGCAGTGAAGCTGCTGTAGCGCAGTGTGGTGCAATGCAGTGCTGAGCCAAGGGGCGGGGGAGGAGAGGAGAGGAGGGGCCCAGCCAGCACCTGGCCAGTGCTGAGCCAGTGCTGAGCCAGTGCTATGATGTCCCCCGCCAGGCGGCAGGGAACCCCGTTCACAACCAAAGAAGCAACGCAGGCCAGGAAATTTCCGAGATCATCAAGGGAGCGAGCGGGAACAAGAACGAGAACGAGAACGAGAATGAGGAGTGTCTGTCTGGGTCTGGGAGTCACTTTGCTTGTACCATAGTACATGGACACAGCGCATAACACCACACAGTTGCACTGCTGTACTGCTGCACTGCTGCATCGCCAACATCTCTCTCTCTCTCTCCTCCCAACGCACGTCCAACTGAACTTGACTTGCCCGACGAGCTGGTACTTTGTAATGCCACGGTGTGTCCACCCGCCCAGACTTCTCAGCATCCAGATACACCCAGACCCAGGCCCAGGCCCAGGCCCAGACAGACACAGACCAAGGCCCAGACAGACGACTCCCATTGATCTTGCTGCTGCACTGCAATCTTCAAGTCCTGTCTTCATGTGTGGGGGAAGCGCACAGCTCGAGTGTTGCACGTAGTGTTCTCCCTGCCGGCCTCGTGTCTCATTTCTAGCCTCTTCCGAGATCTCAAGACTCCAAGATCCCAAGGCTCCAAGATCCCAAGATTCCCCCCCTCTCCCTCTCGTCCCTCTTCGTCTTCCTTCTCTTGCTGCTCCTAGTACATCATCACCACCACCACCATCACCAATGCAATTCTCAGATCGACCAAGCGCCAGGCCTATCGCGGAGAATTCAGATCCCCTGTCCTGTCTGTCTTTGGCTCGATAACCGCTTAAATCGGCCTCTTTCCCCTGTATCTTGAACCCCTCGTTCACTCTCTCCTCTCCTCTCTCTCCTCCTCCTTTGCTCGTCTCACTTGCTTGGAAGACTTAGAGACTGCAGTAAACTACACACGCAGTCCAACACTTGAACACACACACACACACACACACACACACACACACACACACACATTCTCTCTCTCTCTCTCTCTCTCTCTCTCTCCATCCCTCCCCGCGGCTTTTGCCAGCCCGCGCTGCATTGCATTTTGCCTATGCACAACGGCTCCTGGGCGGGAAGGGGGGCGGCCTGTTTCATAATTACAACCCCCATAACCCTTTTCTGCGTTTCATCTTTGCTTGCTTGGCTCGTCGTACCTGTTGTTGTCCTCCCCCGTTTCTCTTCTGCTCTTCTGCTCTTCTGCTCTTCTGCTCTTCTGCTCTCAGATGGACTCCTCCCCCTCCTCGTCTAGAACAAAGTTTTCTGCCCTCCCCTCGGCATCTTCAGACTCGCTTCCATCCACATCACAGAGAGATCTTGTTGCTAAAATTTCTGCCAGCGAGTAGTCTTTTCTTTCCTGGTCCTCTGCAAAAATAGGTCCCTTTTTTGCCTTGCCTCCTCGTATATTGCGTAGACGCGCGTCTATTATGTGTCCATATAGCGCTGCTGCTTCTCATTGGCCGCAACATGCTGAGATTTGCCAACTCAGACAGCCAAAGCAGGGCATTGGTTTTATCTTCGCAACCTCCACTGCTTCACAACGTTCCAAAGCCACATTGTATGTGCAAAGTCTCAGCTACATCTAGAAACACACTGTTATCATCTGTGGCTTAGGGTTGGAACAAACAGCACAGGACACCTAACCCATGCTTCAACCTGGAATTTACCCGCCAATCTGCCGCTCCCCTACCTACTGCGCAGCAAGTGGGGCCACCTTTCTTCACCGACGCCTCACCGAAACTGAATTTTTTTTTTCTTGGGCGCATTTCACCAGTAAAAAGTTTGAAGATGAACAACGAAACATCATCACCACCAACAACCACACACGTCTCTTTCCTCTCCCCCCCTTTTTCTTTTCCCGCACCAGAAATTCTCTGCTACAATGTTGTCCGTCATAGATGACAATGTCCTGCTGAGCGATCCCAGCTCCGGCTCCGAGTCCGACCACCTGGACAGCGCCGATCCGCGCAAGAGGCGTCGTGTTGCGACCGAGAAGCACATCAAGCTGGACTCCGACTCCGATTCCGATTCCGACGACGGCGCGCCGGTTTCTCTTGCGCCCAAGAAGAGCGTCTTTGCCAGTCTGGCCGCGCCGACCAGAATAAAGAAAAAGGCCGATGCTAGCGTGCCTTTGATTCCCTCCATCGGCGGCCCTGATGCGCCCGAGCAGCCTCCCGTCAGCGAGATCATGACTGCCAACCCCATCCTGGCGCCCACCGACCCCAACATGACCTTCAGCTCTCTGCAAGTGCGCCCGTGGCTCGTGCAGTCGCTGGCCAACATGGCCATCAAGCGGCCCACCGGCATTCAAAAGGGCTGCATCCCCGAAATCCTCAAGGGCCGCGACTGCATCGGTGGAAGTCGGACGGGCTCGGGCAAGACGGTGGCCTTTGCCGTGCCCATGCTGCAAAAGTGGTCCGAGGACCCGTCGTCCATCTTTGGTGTCGTGCTGACGCCCACCCGCGAACTGGCGCTGCAGATCTTTGAGCAGTTCAAGGCCATTTCCGCACCGCAGACCCTGCGCATGACTCTGATTACCGGCGGCGCCGACATGCGCGAGCAGGCTATTGCGCTCGAGAAGCGCCCGCACATCATCATTGCCACGCCCGGCCGTCTGGCAGACCACATCCGCACGTCGGGCGAGGACACCATCTGCGGCCTGCGCCGCGTCAAGTTCATCGTGCTGGACGAGGCCGATCGCCTGCTGCACGCCAAGGGCCCCGGAAGCATGCTGCCCGACGTCGAGGAGTGCATCTCGGTGCTGCCGCCGCCCACCGAGCGCCAGACGCTGCTGTTCACCGCTACCATGACGGCCGAGGTCAAGGCCCTGCAGAACATGCCCGTCAAAAAGGGCAAACAGCCCGTGTTTGTGTGCGAGGTCGACACGCAGATGCTGGCCATCCCCGCGACGCTCAAGCAGATGCACCTCAAGGTGCCGGTGACGCACAAGGAGCACTACCTGCACATGTTCCTGCTGACCGAGGCCAACGTCGACAAGACCGTCATCATCTTCTGCAACCGCACGGCCACTGCCGACTTCCTGCACCACATGCTGCGCCTGCTCGACCACCGCGTCACGTCGCTGCACTCGAGCCTGCCGCAGCGCCAGCGTACCGACAACCTCGGTCGCTTCCGCGCCGCGGCTGCGCGCATTCTGGTGGCGACGGATGTCGCGGCCCGTGGTCTGGATATCCCCGAAGTCAGCCTGGTCATCAACTACGACGTGCCGCGCGACCCCGACGACTACATCCACCGTGTCGGTCGTACGGCTCGTGCCGGCCGCAAGGGCGAAGCCGTCACGTTTGTCGGCCAGCGCGATGTCGAGCTGGTGCTGGCCGTGGAGAGCCGTGTTGGCAGGCCCATGGAGGAGTGGGTTGAGGAGGGCGTCAATCTCGAGACCAGAGTGCTGCGTGATGCGCTCAAGGTGGTCAGTGAGAAGAAGCGCGAGGCGCTGTTAGAGGTGGAGGAGAACCGCGAGGTGGGCGGCAAGCGAAAGCGCACCAAGCAGAAGCTTCGTGCTTAGAGAGGGCTCTACCTACTCTTGCTCCAGGTTCGGGGCTCCGGGCTCTGGGCCCTGGGCTCTGATCTGTGACCTCTGAGCTGTAACCTCCAACCTCTAACCTCCGAGCCTTTCGTTGCCTCGGCAGGCATAGGAATGGAGAGAGAGAGAGAGACAACCTCGGAACACTCGGCGGATTGGCGGGTGTGCGCACTAGGGCGCCGCTTGCTCGGGAGCTAGAGCCAGCACTAAAAGCTGTGAGCAGACAGACGCCTTGCCGTGTTTGGCCTTGACCTCTGGCTGGAAAGTCCCGAATCTGACCTGATTCTAGGCCCTGTGGCGGAGATCACAGGCTGCCATGTCTCAACATATGTACACACACTTTGGAGATGGAGATTAACCGTGACGTTTTGTTTTTATTTGGGGAGGGTGGATTATCATAAGAAGCGGCCATTTCATAAAAGCATGTTTATTTTGTTTGTTTGTTTGTTTCTTTTCTTATTCTCCTATTCCCACGAATTCTTCACTCGAGCCAGGCAAGTAAGGTAAGCCCTGCCGTTGCTCGTTGTTTCAGCTGAATCAAGGCCCTTAATCTCTGGCTTACACCTCAGCGCCACATACGCGGCTAGGTTAGGCTAGTCTTGCGTCCACATACACGCGCACACACACACATACACACACCTGGGACACCCTCCAGCTGGTCATCAATCTCCCGAGGTCCAACACTTGTCCCGATACCAGAGACAGCGACTGCCTCTTCTTGTTCATGTTTCTTTCTACACCCCCATCCCCATCGGGATGGAGCAGGGCCGCAGCAGAAACTCCCGAGTGCCTGTTCTGGGCTTACAACAGGCCAAGTGACGTCATGTCTCTTTAGGCATGAGCAAGCAGCAGCAGCCGGCAGCGCAGAGCACCAGAAAGACGTGATAGGAATAGGCGGGAGAAGGAGGGGGAGGAGAGGGGGCTCACACTCACACTCGCACGCACACTCGCACGCCTTGTCACCGCTGTATCGTGTCGACGAACATCGCCACCCGTCCCTCCTTTTCTCGTGTTTATCTTGACTCTTCCTTTCAGCGTCACAATAATCGCCCACCAAGCGCTCCCGAGATTCCGAAATACCTGCGCATGGATGCATGCATGAATGCATGCATGCCATTGCGTGCAAGACCCCGAAAGTCTGATGGAGGGGGCTCTTATCTTCCCGGCCAAGGAGGAGGGGAAAGAGCACATACGGACAGTGAGAGCATGTATTGAAGAGCAACAAGATGAGGCGGGGGACACCGCCACGTAGGTATAGGTGCGGTGCTCGCACAATTCCGCCGTGGACTAAGGGATCTATGGATGCATGCGGGCATATACATTGTACACACTCATCTGTGTACCTCTTTCTGTCTCTCTCACGCACGGGCGAGGGGGGGGGGGGCTGCTTGAAGACTTCAAAGCAGAGTGTAGGGAGCAGAACAAGGGAGCGAGGAGGAGAATCCAAACTTTCTCGCTCAATACGGCGCACATCCTTCCAACGATAGGCCCGTCCAACTCTACGGATATATGTTCGTGACAAGTCCTACTCGCGCCAGACAGGACCAGACATTTCTCCTCCCGCTGGCTTGAGCTTCGGTTCCCGCAGGCTCGTCCACGCGTGTTCCCAAGAGATACGGCCATGGGCCATGGGCCATGGGCCTGCGTGTGCGCTGTCCTGATGTGAGGCTTGGCTCTTTTGTCATGAAGAATCTCCCAAAAATAGCCATTCGGATGGGGCAGAGGGAAGAGCAACAACAAGCAAGCAGACCAGACCAGACCAGACCAGACCAGACCAGCAAAAAATAAAGAGTGGGAACTTGGGTTGAACTTGCCCCGTGCACTACAGAAGTACCTACCGACATGAGAGCATTGCAGAGGCAAAAAGAACCCACAGATACATGGATGGTGTGTGTTTCTCGACAGAGGACAGAATAGCCGTGTAGACGTGCTCTGTGGCGTCCTTTTGGGTGCGGTCCGGAGAGCTTTGATCCAATGATCGCTGTGAATGTGCCCCCTCTCTTCCTCCCCCTCCCTCCCCCTCCTGCCCCTCCTCTGCGCCTCATCTCTCTTGGGGTTTGTATGGCGATACCCCCTTCTGTTGATATTCCCAGTGTCCTTGTGTTTTCTTATTGGGGAGAGGGGGGGTGTGTGTGGTTTGACAATATGGGCTAAAGTTGACTGTATTGCATCTTTGCAAACAGGGGCGCAGACGATTGTGCGTGATGAACGCCGATACTGATACTGATACTGATACTGATATCGATATCAATATTGATACCGACACCGCCTCCGCCTCCGCCTTTGCCTCAGGTCGACAGGCCTAGCCCATCTGCAAAAAAAGCGCATCCTGTATCACGGCCCGCGCACTGGTTTTACCGGAAACTCTTCACATTGGGAGGGAACTAGGCCCTACTTGCCTCGCCGGGACTGGCTGTTCTGCACTCTTCCTCTGGTGTTGCCCTTGTTGTGTGACCAGCGCGGGACAGTCTCTGATGATGACAAAGAGCGGCAGCTGGAGCTGCTGTGGCACGCATGGTCGTAGGACAGCCTGTGGGCGTGGTAGCATGTGGTCTATGTCGGCTACACATAATTGCGCGTGTACATGTGTAGTACACGCGTTGGGAGCTGGGCGGTAGTACTTAGCCAACCGAAAGCCCGGGACTTGGCCGGACAGGACAAAGACGAGCATGCATGGATCCAGCAAAACATGAAGAAAATATAAAGAATATACAAAGAATATAAAAAAAGAATATAAAAAAGATATAAAGAAAGTATCAAATAATATAAAGAAAATATCAAATAATATAACTTGATATAAATTACAAAAAAAAAATGTCGCAGCCAGGCTTTGGTTCCGCGCTGAGGGGAGGGGAAGGGGGCTCAGCGTACAGCGTCCAATCAGCTGTGGCTTGGCCAAAGAGGCGGGAGAGTTGAGAGGCGGCATTTGCAAATCGATTATGCGGTCGGAGTTCGTCTTACAACAATAACAACAGAAGCCTGTCATGATGTTGTACAGTGGTGCAACTCTTTTGGCCCTGTATTTGGTAAGCTGTTAGGGGGGGGGACACAATAAACAGGCTGGCTGGCCAGTAGGTCTGATGCATACACACAATAACACAATAACACAAGGAGAAGCCACCAAGTACCAGGTGATTGTCGAGTCAAGCCGCCAGCAAAGCATCAAGTTTGTCTTAATTCCAGAGGCAAAAAATAAATAAATAATAATAATAATAATAAAACAGACAAAAATAACGACAAAGGGCAGGCGCGATTAAGCTACCAAAGAAAGAAAAAGGAAACTACCAATGTCGTACTAGTTCATCCTTTTTCTCCCCCCTTCCTTCAAGACTTCTAGAAGCACTTGATTAAAATAAAAAGAAAAAGCCAAGAAAGTCCGGACTTGGCTGGGCTCATATCACTTGGGAAATTACCCAAAGGCCACAGCGGGCAACTAACTAATTCCGTTCCGGGGCGGAGACAGACAGCAAAGCGAGGAAATTGCCTAGTTTGTACTGTGCTTTAAGGGAGGGCGGTCTGGGCGGAAGCTTGTATGTGAGTGTGAGGGTGTGGAATGGCTACTGAGATTACCTCATTGTGTCCTTGAAGGAAAAAAGAAATATATAAATATAAATATAAATCAATAAAAACCTCCTGCTCGCTCGCTCCCTTTCGGCCAACCCAGACTCGGCTCGGCGTGATGCGTGTACAAGCGGACCGGAGGATTTTCCGTCCTGAGTATTTCTGAGCTGTGGTCCCCCCTTTCACCCCCCCCCCCCGCATCCTCCTCCGCCGTTACGGGCGGCTATCTGGCCACGGGCTTATCAGGGAACGATTTGAGGCTCCTGCTTGTGGACGAGGTGTGGACGTTTGGCGCAGGCAGTATAAGCAGGTCTTTTTTTTTCTTTTTTTTTTCTTTTTTTTTCTTTTTCCCCATCCTTCTCGTCCTCTTCGTCACCTTCTTTGGCGGCCTGGGCCATTATTCTTGTGTCAGGCTTTTGTCTGGGTCGAACCATAACACAATATGCCACTCTCTTGATACGAAATAGACAGTGGCAAAAAAAAAAAAAAAAAAAAAAAAAAAAAAAAGGTACACGCAACACAGCCATTGATTGGCGGTGAACGGACGGCCAGGCTTATAATAGCTAGTGCAGTCATACATGGTTCGAACCAATGACTACAACAACACCTGAGCAGGTTCTAGACTTGGTTGCGTGTATTCTAGACCTCCCCCTGCCTGCCAACAGGCTCTTTGTTGTTGTTGTTGATGATGTTTTTCTTTTTTGATGGGCTGTTTTGCGTTCTTTGTCTTATGCTTGCTTTTGTTGCTTTATAGCACCATCTCGAACCGCACTGGCAGTATGATATGATAGTCGATGTTTGCTGTTCTCCCAATCAGAAACCAGCAAATGGCAGCATTAACAACACACACACACACACACACACATGTCTAGAACTTATCTGAGAATCCCAAAAAACAAAAAAGAAAAAAAAAAAAAGAGACAGGGTATGAATAGGCCTTGGCTTTCTCTGCCTGGACGTCTAGTGCTGCACATCTGCGGCCAGGCAGCTTGGCACAACGTTTCTTCACGTGTGAGTGAGTGAGCAAGTGAGTGAATCAATGTGTGTGTGCGCATGCCTGTATGCATCTAGACACACGTTAATCCCATATACCTGATGACAGGGCATATGTATCTGTCCACGTCTGTTTTTTTTTCCTTTGACTGGCTGGCCCTGGCCATTGGCTTGTTTGCTGCTGTTGGCCACTGCACTGCCCTCTTTGCGAGCCCGTTCTTTCTCTTGCTGACACAGACCAAGATGCGTCTGTCTTTTTTTTTTCTTTGGGGGGGGGGGGGGGGGGGGCCTATCTTTGTTCGTAAATGTCTTGAAGAGAACCAGTGACCGGCTTTGTGGGGTAAAAGGCCGAGGAACGAGGGGTCCTGTTTGGAGCGGACAGCGCTTTGTGCGATGCTGACAAGAGACTATCATGCTTTTCTTAGTATCTCGGCTTAGTTCTGTGCGTGTTCGGTGCTGTTCGGTGCTGTGCTGTGCTGCGCGCAATACTTGGAGGTGGTAGTACAGTACGAAGCAATGCGGTGCAAATGCAGTGCAATATCTACTCTTCTGATACGAAAGCAACCAACACCAAGTCAAAGTCATGTGGCCGGTTGTCTCTGGCTCGAATCGAAATCGGAATCTTATCTGGCTAGATAGTCTCTAGGCTTTGCTATCTTGGTCGGCTTGTATGCATGCTGTTATGTGGTGTCAGGTGCCGGGTCGGTGCCTATGGTTCTTGATCAGGCATTGCTTTTGCTTGCCTTTCTGCTTTCTTGCTTGCTTGCTGTACTACAGCCTGGCCTTGGCTGCAACAGTAAACCCCGCCCCCCCCCCCCCCCCCCCCTTCCCCC